>APFE031440015.1:32445-151104 GCA_000404065.3 Pinus taeda
TGATATTAATTTTAAATATAAAGTTAAAAGTATTATAACTAATGTAATGATATAAATTAAATTGTGGATAAAGATAAATAGGCATCAATGCATAATAGAACTTCCGAATCGAGACCGGAGGAGGAGAAAAAGAAGATGGTGTGCGGTGCTAGGGTTTACTTACAATATGAAGTTTTTTTTTTTATCATTGTCACTCTGGATTTTCTCGACCCTACATCCCTTGGTACCTTTGCTTTAGGCAAATGTGTGGTTCTTTCAAACCCTTTGGTTGGTCCTGGCTTGTCATTTTGGGCCCCCTCTTAATCAACTGAAGGCTCTGAGAGAAACCCTAAAAGAGTCTTATAGTGCTGGGACTTATGTTTTCACAATCGACAAATCTTCCTGCATCGGGTGAGTTTCTGAAGATGTTTTATAAATCGCCCAGAGGTCTTTCTTCCGATGGCATATATCTGACGCCGGACAAAATTTCATGGTGCTTTGTTTTTTCTTCACCCTCAGTTATTTTTCCTTTCGCTGAAAGTTTATTTTTATAAACTTGCCTATTTCCCATCAACCCCCGTGCCTACTGGGTTTAAAACTTGCTTGCAGTTGGTTCTCCACTCCTCTCCGGCTCCATACGATGTCTTCCTACAGACCCTGTATGCACTGATAATTTCTCCTCCAACGAGGCTTCACCCTAAGGATTTTCAATTATGGCTAGAGCGTGTTTCAAATATATTTTTTCCCAGATATTCATAAAAAAACATAAATGAAAAGACAAATATTTTTTGGGTTCGTGAAACAGTAACTGTCTCATCTTTTAGGATGTTGATTCAAGGAAGATGGCGACTGCCTGCAACTTTAGAGTGCCTCCAATTTGCAGGGAAAATTTTGATAGATCCCTTGCTTTTAAGGGATCATAGTATTCCGCAGGGAAGTCTACTGTAGCAAAATGGAAAGCTTTGTCTCACGTAGAACATAACCAAAATTTTCCCTATGGAAGGTCCATATAATGTGTAACAAATGGAGCAAGATCCGTCTTTGGAGTTAAAAAACCCACATGTTTCTAATTTATTCACCACACTATAATCGAAAGCCATCATTTGCATATTTAATTGCTTTTAGCCAAACATGAAACTCTCTCTCCTAGTGGGTATTCACTTTTTGGACATCAAATTGTGATATTATTTATGTTTCAAATGTTTTTTAGTTGTTTTTTTTTACTTATCAAAGGAATTGGATTTTGTTTTAAATAAAGAGCAGTAATGTGAGTTATCAATTACTTCATGGATTCTTCGTTTTGATGCAACATCGATGGTGGTCACTTCCATGTCAGTGTGGATAATACTACCAAACTTTTCCCTTCCCTTCTAGTGCCATCTAGATCAATTACTCCATGGCTTCCTAGTTTTGATGCAATATCCATGGTGATCACTTCCATGTCAGTATGGATAATACTACCAAACCTTCCCCTCCCCTTCTAAAACCATACCATAAGTTCTCGACGGCATTGGGAATAAACTTGGAAAAAATTTTAAAATGGACATGGAGAGAAGAGAAAAAAGAATTTTCCCATTTGCTAGGATCTATGTGGAGATAGATCTTAGCAAAGGATTAGCACACCACATCATTTTGAAACATAAAAAAATTCAATGGACTTAGATTATAGATTACAAGAACACTGGGAATAAACTTGGAAAATTTTTAAAAATGGACATGGAGAGAAGAGAAAAAGGAATTTTCCCATTTGCTAGGATCTAAGTGGAGATAGATCTTAGCAAAGGATTTCCACACCGCATCATTTTGAAACATAAAAAAGAATTCAATGGACTCAAATTCTGGATTACAAGAACAAAGATTTCAGAGGTCGCATGTGCTTTCAAACAATTCATCTTCATAACACTTGCCTTTAGGTAAAGAAAATCCCAAAAAAGAAAAAGTAGCCAATCATACCAAAAAGATAGCATTTTAATGACTATCCTCACTCGGAAAATGAGAAGGAAAACTAGAAGGCATGACCTGAACAATCTCAGGATAAAATGGAAGGGGATGATAGGGTTAAAGAATTTTCAGTCATTCTTCCCCTGATGGATCCAGATCTAGGAAACTAGTAGGTTTCAGCATGTCAAGGAAGCACAAAATGAGCTCATGTTTCAAAAATCATACAAAGATTCTCCTCATCTAGATGAGGGACAGGAACTTGTTTTAGTTACCATTGATCCAAATCCTGAAGGATGGCAAAAGGTGCAACCAAAGAAATGAAAAAAAAAATCAGCACAAATTGTCATCCATAATATTTATTTTTCTTCTTTCTTTTTTCAGCATATGTTTGGCATGTTGTTTTTATTGTCATGACGTTCATATTTCTTCTCTTTCATGTAATGTGATTTCTTGGTGTCTCTTACTACATACGCACAAATGTGTGTCTATAAAGTGTAATTGTTATTTTAATTAATTAATAGAAATTTAGGGTATCCATACATAATAAATATCTAAACACTTATTTGATAATACATCTCGCATTACTAACATTAAAAAAATCATAAAAAGTGTTAGAACTGAGACTTTTGTGATCCATATTGTAAATAAATGTCTTTCGGAATAATCACATCATTAGGATTTGGTCAACGTTTGGAACCAACCAATGTGATTCACCTTGTCCTGAGGATGAACAACATTGGTTGATTCGAAACGTCAACCAATCCTAATGGTTTGGAACCAACCAATGTGGTTCACCTTGTCCTGAGGATGAACAACATTGGTTGGTTCGAAACGTCAACCAATCCTAATGATGTGATTATTCCGAAAGACATTTATCTATCATAAAAAGTATTATTATTATTATTATTATAAGTTAAGCATATAGATACTTGAAAATGCATGTAACAATATCCTTAACCATAGAGACTTGCCCATACTTTACCATAGAGATTCTTAATATGTAAATAGGCTTTATTACAATACCATGGTTTCTCAATACCACATACCCAAAAAATCATAATTATCTCAACATTTTTAATTAATCGAATTAATTAAAAAGACAAAAAGGGAATAACTACTGGATAATGAAATCTCAATCTTTTATTATATAAATATTATGAAGATATATAAAATATTGTCATGGAAGTTAAATCCACTACCATCCACCTAAATAAATAGGACATATCTATCCACATATAATTACAAATAAATATATAAAATAGATTTAATCATAGCCTTCCATTAATATAAATAAAAAAACTAATTATAATATTTAAAAATTAAAAAAAAAAAAAAACAAACAAACAAACAAACAAACAAAACAAACAAAAAACAAAACAAAACAAAACAAAAAACAAAAAATTATTGATATATTTTAACATTTACTTTTATGTTTCGCAGTTATTGTATTTTTTGGATGAAATAAATGAAATAGGTACAATGTTGAAAACCTAATTTAGTAGGGACATCCACTGAGGCTTATTATGTTTAGGAAATTGACCTTATCACCCACTACTTGTAATTCATAACACTTAATTAAGTGAGCTAGCTAACCACTGTATTATTATTTTAAATAAAATCAAATGTTATGAGAAGGGGAAGCAGGTTAAGCCAAACTAGAAACCAAATTGGTTTATGAGACCACATGTTTATGGTATAAGGGATATGCTTTATGAGGGTTTCACCAGGGGAGCAATACCATACCATGTGGATTCATGTTGGGGGATATATATTGAGGGAAAAAATGACATAATATATTATGGGATATATAGGAGTTAAAGGGTTTTATATTGACAAGTATAAAAATTGGAGCTCAAAGTTAATGAAAAATATAAAGGGGTATACAAAATGTTAATGAAAAAATGGATATATACAATATCTAGTGAAATTAGGGGTTTTTTTTAATTGGGAAGGTGTATTGAGTTTGTATTAGTAGGGAGTTAAATAATGTAATTGTTAGAAGAATTTTTCAATATGTAAAAATATAAAAGGATATACAAAATGTTAATGAAAAAATGAATATATATAATGTCTAGTGAAATTATGGGTTTTTTATTGGGAAGGTGTATTAGGTTTGTATTGATAGGGAGTTAAATAATGTGATTTTTAGAGGTATTTTCCAATATGTAGTTGAATTAAGGGTATTATTTAATATGTCATCAACCCACGTGATATGTTGAAGGTCCATTGAATGAAATATGACTCCACACAATGATTTGACTATTAAAATCTTTAAAAAAATTATATGCTCTACCCTATTTAGACTTGAAAAATGTCACACCAAACCACACACTAAATTAAAATATAAAACATCTTTGTAAACAAAAAAAAATGCATTACTTATAAAGATTTTTATTTGTTAAGATTTAAACTATGTAATATTTTACCTTTAAGTTTAATATATAATTTTTTATAAAAAAAATTATTAAATCCATCCAAAAAAAATTAAATATTAACGGTGAAAATTAAATATTAACGGTGAAGAAGAATAACTATTATGTATTTCAAATAAACATTTATATTTAATTGAGAAATTTATAAATATTCATATAACTGACCACATTTAAAATGATTGAGGCATTGAAAATGAAGAAAAAAAAGTTATATTTGTAATTTTTATATTCGTTATTTCTAAAACAAAATCATGCTCACATGTACATTTCAGAAATACAGTGCCATAAATTTCTCACCGAAACAGCTATTCAACCACTGTTTCTACAGCGTCGCATTCTGGTTGTACACCAACCAGACGTTGTACCGGGGCTGTATTGGTGATATCTCCCACCTCTCACACACACAAATGTTGACAGCGAACTCCTTTAATGCGCGTTTGCCATACCTAATCTGATGGTGAACTACCAGTGAAAGATTTTCGTGTGCAGTGGTTGTCATTTTTATAGTATGGAATGACCTTTTTAATCACACGTCAAACGAGGACTCTGGTAAGTAGTTCTTTCGTCCCACTCTCCACCTACCAAAATAATACACACGTAAGTCTTCCCGTGTAGTTTAAATAGATTTGGTAAGATTTTGAAATTTAGTTTACAGTTGTTAAATTTCAAGATTTTAGTTGTTTTAAAGAGTTGTTTATGGATATAACAAATTTACTTTTTTGCCAGAATCTTATAAAAACAAATTAAAAAATCAAAATATTGGATTGTTTAATCTTGTTTTATAGTAGAAATAGATTCAACGCTATTAAAAACTCTTGGAGCACCTGAAATCCTGAAGTTTGACCTATGTAACTTAGATTTTCAAAAAAAAAATCAGATTTTGTCATAATATTCCGGAACTTTCTATTATTTTCAGAGCTAATTTGTAGGTTTTTTACACTACTTTTTTATTATACTAAATCTATTTCCACCATCAAAAACAATATTCAAGCACTCTCACTATACTAAATCTATTTCCACCATCAAAAACAATATTCAAGCACTCTCACTGTCATTTTTTTAAATGACCAAATATTACTATTTTTTGAGAAAAATTGACACTGTATAAACAATGCCAAATTCTATTGCACAACTCAACCTAATCAACCTACAAACCATTTTGGCGAGGCAATGTACACAATCTTGTAACAAGTATAAATAGATTTAATATTTATTAATTTCAAGTAAATATAATTAGTTAGATATCAGTTTGGGATTCAACTGCATTAATTAAGTCATTCACGTATGACCATTTCCATGAGAGGTAGTCTAAGGTCAAAATTAATAAATGTGTTTAGTGTATTGTGCAAATGCACATGGTTGTTGTTCATGTTCTCAACATTTTGGCCAAATGAGCAAGCGACCTCTCCAATATGATGGCATCCATCAAACTTTTAAGAGAAGAAAATATTTCAATAGATCAACCGTGTTGCAAATCTTGAACTGGTTGTGGAAACATTGAATAAAATTTGACCACCTCTCTATCAGTCATTGGAATAGACATCGCCTCTAACAATTATCATAAGAAGAGAACAGTAAAGCAGATATTAGAAGGAAGTACAAACGAGCTTTAAATAAGAATAGACTCCTTACGGCCCACGAGAAATCCATACCCTCTCTGTGCTTGTGAGAGGCTCCCTTGTAAAACACTTGTATTCATATGAAGGTCGCCTCTAGTGTTAAAATTTGAACATATCATAGTCCTTCAGAAGTCTTCTAGCACATTAGAGAAGTGTTTAGCGACATTTATCAGTCAAACGAAATTTAAATTTTGATTTTTACAAATTTTATATATATATATATTTATAGATATAGATATCATATGAAGGGTTGCATGTCCGTAAGACATTTCAAAAAATTAAAATTCTCTGATGTAACACTCTAAAGTATGTAGGAGGTTCTCTGACTAATGTAACACTCTAAAGTCTGCAAGAGGTTTTGCCAACACTCCAAAAAGTGCAATGGGACGTAATGGAGGTTATTCATCCATTCCCATCTCATTAGTCATAATGGCAGCACTGAGTTAGCAGTCATGATATGAGGTTTATGTTAGCATTAGTTGATAACAGAGGTTTATTTTCGCATTCATTCATAGCATAGGAGAAGTAGCTATGTATTGGTGTACATAAATAGGGCATATTTTGAAGGTATCAAATATTTAGAAGAAACAAATGACAAAAGACGGAATTAACGATCTTATTTTGAGCATGTGAATCTTGCCTGCATTGATTTTTCCAATCCCAACCTTATGGCCAATGCAGCACAAGTTCGCAAGGTATTTTTAACTCTTAGTTTTAATTCTCAACTTTCATTTCCCTGGCCTTTCATTCAGTTCATTGATTTAGGTAAAACTGATTAAAATTATTATATATGGGGTTGATCGATCTTTATATAGTCATGTGTAGACTCTGGATTTTTTTTATATCATCCATCATGTCATCAATGAAGATTTTTTGGACGAAATCTTTGAGCAAAGTCAAAGGCTTTTTGCCCTTCCTCGGGAGGAAACGATGAAATTGCTGCGGAATGAGAACCATCAAGGTGACACTCCGTATTAAGCAGAATCTCTTAATCTTTCCATTCAACCCGAATGTTTGATGTGGATTTGTGTCTCCTTATATTTACTTTTTCTTGTAATTACATCTTTCTCTCAACTCTGAAAAATCAATCCATTGAAGTATTTCACTTCATATTTTTTCATATATTCATTTTTCTAGGGGATTGGAAGGGGAGTTACGAAGCTTCTGAAGCATTGATAAAGGAAAGTGATTTCATGGTCTCAATTAATGACCTTAAACAAGTACACAGTTCAACATTTGAAACCGTATTTTTCATATTTGTCCAACACTTAAAAATAGATTAAAGTGACAATATTGACATTTTTACATCATAACCACATACTACATTTTATGTGGTATCTCCATTTTCCTTAATTTGTAAAATTTTATTCTTTATTGTTAACCCACTATTAACACTAGATTGTTCAATTATGAGATTACCCCATTAGATGGTGATAACTATGCTTACTGATTCACAAACCTTTTTTTTCATCTTGTAAATAACTACTACCATCTACTACATCTTCGAGGATGCCCTCTATGAAAACATCTTCCATCCTACCTTTATGAGGACATATTCATGACAGGTCTTTGATGTTCCACATAGATATCTTGACATAGTATAATAAGGCCGATAGGGTTCCTTACATTTTCCATGAAGACATCATTACTTTGAAACTCTGATGTTCGACATGGGAATCTTGAGATAACATAATAAGATCGATAGGGTTCTTTATTTAGGGTTTCTTTTTAGAAAACATCGATATATGGAGAGAGTAATCTCTTTATCAGTTTGAATTCTTATTTTATAGTAATAAATTAATACATTCTCATTTTATAGTAGCGAGTGAATATTTTTTCATTTTATAGTAATAAATGAAATAAAATTGATGATTTATCATAACCACATTTTCTATTGTATCTTCATTTTCTTTCCTAATTTGCAAAATTTTATTTCTTTCAACCATAATGCTTACAAAATCCTAGCATTGTTGCCATTTGAACTTACTATAATCAAGCTTACTATTAAGCCTAGCATTTGTAAAATCAAACTTTATTTAAAACCCCGGTTTTCTTCTCTTATCTTAAAAATACTTTTTCTTTATTAACTCTCTAGTTTTTAAAAGCATAGAAAGTAATGCTATAAAAAAAAATGAGAAATAATAAGTGTGCTTCTCGTAAAATTATGTAGAGTTTTAAACCAGGGAGAAGTTTTAAAATGATAATCCAGGGCTCTATTAATAACCACACAACTAAAGATTGGTCTACCCACAGGGCTACAACTTAATTTTCTTTTTCCGGTTGGTCTTCCCAAAAGATATAGAATGCCAATAGCTATCCATACAACTAGTATTGTGTCTCCCGCTTCATTCTCTCCATTCCGCATCTAGGAAATAAGTTGTGTGTGTGAGTGTCCATGTAGCTACTGCTATGAAAGGTTTTTAAGGAGATGTTGAAATCATAGAAAAATCAAACGACATTGTTAATGAAAAACAATATTATTAGAAAAAAAACATCAACAACAAGAAACCACATTATTAGAAAAAGATATCAACCAAAATTGAATTCATTGTAAAGACCAAATTTGAAAACCATTCTTAAACAACAACAAAAAATGACCAACCAAGCCATACAACAACAACACTGCAGATGTGTATTACA
The DNA here is from genome assembly GCA_000404065.3 of Pinus taeda. Lineage (NCBI taxonomy): Eukaryota > Viridiplantae > Streptophyta > Pinopsida > Pinales > Pinaceae > Pinus > Pinus taeda. The sequence goes on from APFE031440015.1 coordinate 41,057, forward strand.
TATTACAATATTTCCCTATTAGATATGGAAAAATTTCCTTTTAATTACATAAATTTTTGAATCTATAAAGGTTGAATTTTTTAATGGAGATGAAAGTCTATTGATAGTGTTCTTTTATTGAGCAATTTTAAGAGAAGGTATATATTTATTTTTTGGGTTTTCTTTAAATTGTTTCAAGCTGAACAAATGAAAACTAAAAAAAAAAAAAAAATCCATTGTGAAAATAGATTTATATTTTCAACGATGTAAATTCAAATACTTTTGAAGATTATCTAATGAATAGAAGAAACATATGTTTACCTTTTTTTAATAGAATTTGAGAAAAATGTTTGTCTATTTACTAAATTCTATTGAGATTTTATAGTGTTTTAATGTACCCACATTTTAAATTTTAAAGATTTAGAAGGACACCATTTCATTGTGGCATTTTTTTATCATAAAGAGTTTATTTAATATACACTTGTTAATAGAAGTACAAATTTTTTTTGTAACTTTTCATCATTGAAGGGTTAGATAATATATGCCTTTCCAAATAAAATTAAGACCAACCCTTCAAATTTGATCATTGGTCGCCTCTTAACATTGACATGACATAAACGGTGTTACACTAGACATAAGGGAAGTACAAATGGAGTGGTTTTTAATGTGATTTTTGGATTTTTAGGTGCTAGAATTTGGTGGAAATTTTTGAGGTAAAATCTTGATTTGTGTTATTTAAATTGGTTTTTTGATTGTATATATGGATTCAGCACCCTGAAAAGCCCCTAAGGCACTTCGATTGTGGAGAGGTTACCCATCAAGCTTCTGATTTCAATAAATTCCTACCAGATTTTAGAGAAAGTAGAATGGAAAACCCACCAGAAAAACTTCCAAAAAGTCCACTAAAGACAACTCGAGTACAAATTACCTTTAAACAAGAGTCAAGTGATGGCATGTCACTATTTATTTGCATACATGAATTATGTGTATCCAATTTATTTGGTTGAAATGATAGCACTGGTATAACTAGATTGTTTTTCTCCCTAAAAATCATGGAAATTTTGGCAATATTTTGATAAAATATACTAGAGATTTTATCGAGGTTAAAGTTGTCAAACTTCAACATTTTGGGTGCCCCAAAGGTTTTTGATAGTATTGAATCGATTTCTACCATCAAAAACATGATTCAAACACTGCTACTGCAATATTTATTGAAAAAAATTGCCCGGATTCCGGCCACTTTTGGCCTTCCTCGCAAATCCTCTGCCTCAGTAAACAACACAAAAATGATATGTGTAAACTTACTTTATCGAAAATTTATATATTTAAAATTTCAATTATATTTTTTATTTGGAAATATCTATAACTTTAAAACAAATTTTTAAACTCTTTTACAAAGAATTGGCGCAGATGATTAAATTTTTAATATTAGAATATAATCTCATTATGAAATGATATTTTAAGGTCCACAAGACTAAAAATAGTTTATGAGACCATTAGTTCCCTGTTTTTTTTCTTTTTGCAATTCAATCATTTTCCAGTTCAAATTGATGATGAGTTGGTGCAACCTTCCAACAATCCCCTCGCTAAAAAGACAATGCCAAGAAATTGATGCTAACATGTTCAATGCCAAGAAACTGATGCTAACATGTTCTCATAACTTTCTCTAATGTCTTTGAATGCATCACATTCCAAAATGAAATGTTTTTCCGATTCCACAGCCCCAGACAGGAAAAATGTACACACTCGTTCTTCCCAAGCTTCTTTAGGCATTTTACACCATCCTGTTTCACGCCGAAGTTGATGCGAGTTAGTCCTTAATTGAGCAATAAGAACCTTTACCCTCCATGAAATGCTAGCTCCAATGAACTATTTTTGTTGTATATCATACATAGGGTTGAATTCCTCAATGTAGTACTTCTTCTTTCTACCCAACTCTTTTCCCCATACCTTTTTACGAAACTTCTCCATAACAAAATCCTTTAGCTCATTGTTACTTGTGGTACAGACATTGAGGTAGATATTCCATTTTTGCATCCATGTGTAGTTTTGCTTCATCCATGTTTTCTTTCTTTCACTCATGCATTCATTGAAGATAACATTAGGTCATCTACATACTCTCATTTTCTCAATTCTTTTTAGATATCTTATGAGTCATACCATAGTGATTGCTTCAATGGGAGTTGCTCTTGTTTCACCCAACATTATCAACTTGAGATGGGGGTGTTGCTAGCCCACAATTCACACCCATATAGCATCACTGAAGTCCAAAAACCACTTTAATCATTTTCCAATCCCATAACTCTATCTCTCTACATTTGTTTTAAAGAGCATATAATGCTTTTCACCCTCCTAAAATTCTCTTCTTTTTGTAGTCCTCCAAATTGAGTTTGTTGTTGAAATCAATCCCAAGGTACTTGTACTCATTTAGTTCTTCAAAAATGTTGTCTTCAAAGAAGAATGTATGTTGGATCTGCTTCCTCTTATCAGATAAAATAATTATTTTGGTCTTGGTATTGACTTGCATCCTCACTGCTCTACAAAAATGCTCTAGGGCATATAAGTGCATTTGGAATCCATGGGCCAATTTAAAAAACAATACAATATCATCAGCATATAAAAGAAGCTTTATCACAAACTCCCCCAACCGAACACCATCTCCACTGTGCAAATTTAACCACTCTTCCAATTTATCAATATATAAACCAAAAAAAAAAAACAACAACAACAACAACCTTACTTAACTCCAATATCACTTCTAAAACTTTCTAAAAATTAAATATTATGACCATATATTTTAACTTACCCACTACGATATAGACTTCAGCAAACTTCATCATAAATCAAGCTAAGCTAAGAGAACCACCTAACAATTTATATCCTCAACCTTTAATGAAGATATCATGCAGCAATCATCACCTTTTTAATTTTATATTTTAATTTATTTATTCTTAGTTAATTGGTTATCAGTGAAATTTGAAGTGCGTTATTCTATTCCTAGTGAAGTAGTTAAAGTGACATTGTTAGATAATAAAAGAATTATATAAATATTTAAAATTATTTATTAAAAGTTTATAAGTGAAATTTTGAAATATATTGGTTAGATAATAAAATATATATATATATTTAAAATTATTTATGAAAAATTTATAAGTCAAAATTTGAAATATATTAGGTCATTTATATTAAGTTAATAAAATTAAAGTGAGTTGTTATAATAATTAAAAAATTATTAAATATATAAGTTTAGTATTTTTAAGAAATTGAAAATTAGGTGGGTTTAGGATTTACATGATATGGGTCGGTTCTTATTATTATCGTTATATTTTTTAGTTGGAGATGGGGTAACTAGGATATCTATTAGGTTTATAATCTAGGACTATTATACAACGAGTGCTTTGATGATGCAAGTATGGATCAATTGTTCGAGCCTAGTGGACATTAAATATTTAAGATTGTTAATTAAATTAAATTTAGATAGTTAGAGAGAAAAGTTGTTATCCATTTTATCTATTGAATTTAGTATATCGTTTAAATATTTAAAGGAAGAAGTGGTTATTCATTTTATCCCATTTGAAATTTTATTCATATTCATTATTATTCATAATTTTAATTTTTTTCTCAAAAAAATAGAAATAATTGATATTTTCAATATTTTTGAGTTTTTATTTAAATTTATGGTTATTAGTTTTTTTACCATAATTTTAATATTTTTCTTGAAATTTATAATAATTTTATTTTTGGAACCTCGATAATATATTCCATAGAATATTTGTAGTATTATTTGTGACATATTTATTTATTTTTTTATAGTAGGGGACTGATAATTTTACTCTTGCTTTGGTATTTGAAAATGAGATGAAATGTTCCAAACATTCATTAAGGCTAACGGGGTAAGTCAAAGTTTTTGTCAATTGTTACTTAGCATTTGGCTATGTTTCCATATGGACATGTGTTTGATTTAAAAGCCCTTAAATTAGACATTCTAATCTACTTCAAAGACATTACTAAGTATATGTATTTCAACTTTCACTAAGGAAACAGATTTCAACTCAACCTAATCAACCTTTTAGTGAAGTAAACCTAAGTGAAATCAACCTAATCAACCTAATCAACCTAATAAATTCTATTGCACAACTCAACCTAATCAACCTTTTAGTGAAATTTGTTTTCCTTTCTCCTTAGACTTCCCCAAACTCACATTCACTTAGGCTTCCCAGCAACAGACTTTGCACCTTTTCCCAGCTACAAGAGAAGTTCGCACTTCTGCCTAGCAACAAGAGAGTTGGAACTTGATGAGAAAATGATGATCCAAATGAATTTGATGTGCTTCCTTTTATAGGATTCTTGTGGGATCGAATGGGTCCTTATGTCAACTTGATCTTCTCTAAGGCCGACATGTTGTGGAGGTTACATAATTCATATTTGACTCAATACTTAACCTTTCTACATTATTAAAAATCCCAAGAAGGGTCTCTTTAAATACATAATAATTCTATAGACTCATAATAAATCCTAGAAGTCATAAATGGGGACTTTGACCTGAAAAATGGTGACCCAAGCATGAAACCCATGCTTTAATAAGTCACAACAATTTATAAAAAATATTTTCTTTATTCTTTTGACAAGTACATCACATAATGACTCAAATACATTATTGAAGACCGAACATAGTTACTTTTTCTAAAGCTCCATTTTTCCTAGGGAGGTATTCATAATGTACATATACAATGGAAGATATCAAACTATATGAACCATGAAGAACTTTAGGCACCGCAATTCCATGGACTAGATTCCTGTCCAGGGTAGTCTATCTAAATAGTCTTTCAATAATTTAGGCATTGTAATGTCATGGACTGGAATCCTAAACAAGGAAATCTATCCAAGTGGGACTAAGATGGAATCAAGCTTTCAACCCCTCTAAGTACCATCAGGCTTACTTGTTAACCATCAACCCAAAAAGCCAAGTGTGTATCCAAAACAGAGCTCTTTGATCAACCTTCCCAACTTCTATAAATCAACACAATGCGTCGACCATATGTCCTCTAAGGAAGCTCTTCACTCACAAAGCCTCAACACCCCTTGATCCAATAGATCAATAATAACCAATCTCTCCCAATCAAAGTAATTAGTAACCTGAATGTTATCAAATCCTTCGAGAGATTCACTTGTACAAACACAACCACAACCAATAATATGCTTTCTCATGTACATAATCAAATACAAACCTTTGGGGTCTTTCAGGAAACAAATTTTTCTTCTCAACTTTCCATAGTAGTACTATCAATCGGATATTTGACAGAATATTCCTCAATCATACATTATTCTTCCTACTTCATATGCAATAACATACTCTTTAATTGGATCCTGTGTTCCTTCTATTAGCATCACCTCAAAATGCATTCTCTATTTTCCTTGTCCTAATCTTGGCCCTCACTAAAACTTACAGTTGTTAGTCCTAGTCTAGTGCATGACACATGAAGCAAAGAATCATATATATCACTCCCTCTTAAATAGAAAGGATCTAATCATTCCTATACAAGGAATATTCTCAACCATCCTCTTATCCTAGGGAGATTCCTTTCATTCGAGCTCCCTCTTAACCTAGGAAATACTACTTCTTTGTTTCATCATCGAAGAATATTTCTTGGCTTCCAACCATTTCATCATATTTATTATCATCCTCATCATGCTTGTCACATCGAGCATCTTCAACATGTTGAAGATTGTGTACCGGCACAACTTGCTTATCACATAGAGCATATTCACCAAGTTGAAGATTATGTACCTACACATATTAGATAGCAAGTACAAACAAATATATAGAAACATGAAGTTAGCCATATTTGAATCATGGAAACATTTCATCTTTATACAAATCAGATACCCAGACTCAATTACAAATAACAAACATATAATCTTCAACATCTTGCTAGGGACTTTGTTATACACCCTAGACTACTTCATAACAACATTCATTCCATCTAGGGTTTAAATGTGTCTTCCAAAGGTGTGACATACCTTACGACAACACATATAAAACCCTAGAAATAATTTACAAATATAGATCTAGAAAGTATCTAACAACCTTTCAAAATACATATGTTAGACTTCTCACTAGGGATTCATATAAATCCTAGATTTCATACAAACAAATAAATCAAATTCAATCACATCTTAGTCATTAACCTAACTAGCTTCCACTAGGGTTAGTTCGAAACCCCTAGATTTTCAATCAACAATCAATCAATCAATAACATGACCAACTACTACTAGGATTAGCTTACAAACCCTATATTTCTGAGCAATCGTCATACTCAACCAAAAATTCAAATTTCAACAATCTCTCACAAATCTCAAATCATATAGTCAACATTCATTAGATATTTCTACTTTGACTAAGGTTCAATTCCAAAACCCTAAAATTAAATTTCCACAATATCAATAATCATTATATGCATATATCTTAGATTGTTACATTTCACACTAGACAATGCCACTGGTAGGGTTTAACTACAAAACCCCATATTTTAATTTTCAACAATCATCTAATAAATTTCATATTGGTATATAACACATACTAGACCATTTTAACTTCACTAGGGATTAGCTACAACACCCTATATTTTCCATATATCGTCATCCTAGAATCTTAGACAAGGACTCCCATTAAATCCTAAAACAAGGAATTACATTAATTCCTAAGACTTACGGCCATTAATAACTAGGTCAACATATATATAGGAATTCATAACCATACATAAGCATATCATATGTCCAACAAGATTAATACATCTGACCTAGAACAAGATACAGATTCAACCAAGAGGACACATTTATACATGCCTAGATTTCATCATCATGCAATTTATTTCATATCATGTGTTAGTCAAACCCAACATCTCAACAATATCAAATAAGAGTTAGACACACAATTACCTTGATTACACTTAAGGTTTGACAAACACACACATACCAAAGTGAACATTTCTAAGACAATATAGGGGTCTTGTTCACACATTCCACCAAACCCTAATGAGCTAGGGTTCCAATGTAGAAACATAGAAAACCCTATATTACCAAAACTTCAAAGGTTCTAGGATTTCATACCTTATCATTCAGCCCTAACAAGATAGGATTTCCATATCATACCAAAACCCCAAACAACACATCAATAAAAACTTCAACTAGCATTTTACAGTATCCCTAAGTAACTGAGGATTTTAGACATTCCCATTAGCATACCCTTCGGTTCGGGTTTTCTAGAACATGTCTAAGGTTCTACAAAAATTAGTTCAAAATATGAGAGAGGGTGGGTAGATTTATCAAGAGATGAATCACCCAAACACGAATCACTAGATTCGATGCTGCTATTCACAACAAAGTTAGTAGTATATCATCAAATGAATAATCCTTTTAATCACTATATTTAAAGCATACCTTTGATTTTTAACTAACCTTGTCTTGAGATATCCTCCTTTTTACAGATGTTTTCCCTAGTCAAGAAAACAGAGGGAGAAAGGTGATTAGTATTTAATATAGTCACAACTAAATGAGTACATGAACCCAAAACTAAAAAGACATGAGATACTTATCTTTGGGATTTGTTGGGGGATCCTTCCAAAGTTAGAGGGAAACCTATAAACTTAAAACAATACAAAAAAATTATTTTCCAAAAATATTAGAAACCTATGAATTCTATAACATATAAAGCAAGATATATAAAGCTACAAGAAAAGGGCTTAATAGTGTAAGTCCCTAATGTCAGATTCTTTGGGCTTGACTTTTTTTTAGTCTCCTTCTTCAGTAAAGTTGGCTTGATCTCTTCTTCTCTTCTTATTCTTTAGATTCTCGGGACAACCACTTTTGTAGTGACCCTTCTTATGACATCGATAGCACTCTATCTTAGACATGTAAACTTTCTTCCTTGGTCCCTTCGATCTCTTGAGCATGATTGAGATTAGCTATGGATGGGAAAAGATTGTCTTTTATTCCTTCTACCATCAAAGTCATAGCCACCAATTCTAAATCCCTAAACTTCTCTTTGTCGAAATCATTGGCTTATTTACGTTTCCTTTTACCAAGTCCAACACCTTGTTCTTCTTGGGGATTAGGTCAATCCTCTTCTTCCAATATATGAAGTTATATGCTCCTTCAATTTTGTTCTCATCCTTGATTTAGTTAGACATCCTCCTTGAATATAATAGACTCCTTCCTTGAGATAGTGCCTATGAATGGATCTACCTTTTTCTTCCTTTTTCACCAAAGCTCCAATACCATATTCAAAAATCAGAAAGGAAGTCAAGATTTTCTTGATATTGATAATTACTTGTGATGTTTCTTATTATTACAATTCTTTATATCTTCTTTTTTTTGTTCATCAAACAATTACCAAAAGCAACAACACATAAAAACAATAGACATAAGATGTAGGCACATGGCAAGGAAAAACACCCCTCGAGGGGAAAACCCAACCAAGATAATTCTTCCTTTCAATAGTATTCTTTGAGAATATTCACCCTATACGAAGACAAGACCTTTCCTCTACACCAAGTCAACCTATCATAATTTCGAGCTCTTTCCAACAACTTTAACTAGGGTAGCAGCTCATGGTAACTGGAAGCTTTTGGCAACAATGAAACTTATGAGACTTCATTCTCCCAATCTAGAATATGAAACATAGAGAGAGAGGCAAAAAAAATTCGAATTTTCCTTTCTCCTTAGCCATCCCTAAACTCGCATTCATTTCGGCTTCCCAGCAACAAACTTCGTACCTTTTCCCAGCTACAAGAGAACTTCACACTTCTACCTAGTAATAAGAGAATTTGAACTTGATGAGAGAATGATGATCCAAATGAATTTGATGTGCTTCCATTTATAGGCTTCTTGTGGGGTCAAATGGGTCCTTAGGCTGACATGGTGTGGAGGTTAAATAATTCATATTTGACTCAATACTTAACCTTTTTACATGATTTAAAAGCCCAAGAAGGGTCTATTTAAATGTACAATAATTACATAGACTCATAATGAAGCCTAGAAGTCCTCAATGAGGACATTGACATAATGGTGACCCAAGCATGAAACCCATGCTTTAATAAGTCATAACAATAATAATAATAATTATTTTCTTTATTCTTTTGAGAGGTAGATTACATAATGACTCAAGTACATTATTGAAGACCGAACATAGTTACTTTTTCCAACATTATGTAATGGCATAGTGGGTAAATTCAATCATTTTGGTCATATTGGAGTCAATTTAGTGTGTTGATTTGGTCAAAGGGATATGGAACAAGTCTCAAAGACTTTGATATATGGTCTTTGCATAAATGTGAATTCCTTGATTAAACTTGTGTGGATCTTGTGGAATGCATTGATTCTCCAAATATAGTGCATATCGTGTACATCGCTTGAGATGTTAGGCATTGAGATTAAATATGGCTCTAATGGTTCGACGTTGGGGTCGATTAGATAAAAAAAGGAATGCAAAGGTTTGCGAAATAGTAAGTTGGTATGAATAAAATTGTGTGTTGGTTGCCCAAAATTAAGTTGTGCATATAAATTTGAAATCACAATGATGAAATAATAAAAAGGAGAAAATTGATACTACATTGAAATAATATCTTTTTAGCGGAGATCCAAAACCAAATTTACTAGTAGCATGTGGACATGATGAGTCAAAGCATTAGACTGAGCACACTTGAGAAGTGATTGAGTTGTGTGCATGGCCTCCGAGCTAAATAGAGATCGATGAAGGATAATTAAGGATGTAAAGTGTGCATGGTCTGCAGATTTGAATAATGAGATGAAATCTTTGAGTCTAGGGATCAACAGTAAAATTTTGGAAAAATAGAAGGTTTGGCCCATGACTACGGCAAAAAAGTTTGACTTGAGTTAAGGTGGGCGTGAAGTTTCAGCGTCATTTTGGATATGTAAGCGAGGATGCTTAAAGACAAAATGTTGGGATTTGGGGTTTGGTGAACTCTAGTTAATGGGTAGAAAGAGGCCATATTCCTAGGCTGTGGGTCCATAACCCACAGGTTTCCAGAGTTGAGGTCACCAGTGATTGTGCAGAACTGCAGTTGATACAATCAAACTAGCATCTCTGTGTTATTTTCTATTTTCTATGTTATTTTCTATTTTCTATATTGAGAAATTCCTTACCTGCTTGTTTGTAAGCATCATATACTCACAATATCTATCGCACATTTTCTACAAAACCCACCCATCCAATGTTCTAATGACTCATATCAAATGTGGTCAGCCACAACTGCGTCAGGCATCGAATCCCATGTTTAAAATGGATTAATCCCAACACCACATACATGATTTTCTTGTAAATTTGTGTTATAGGTCGCTGAATTGAATTTGAAGCCATAACAAAATAATATCTTTCCAAATTTCAAGTAAATTAACCATGAAATCCAATTTTTTCTGAAAAAACTTTTAAATAAATCTAAACCTGTAAACTAAAATTTTAAAGTGTCGAATATATTATTTGTACGAAAATTAGGGTTAGGGCGAGAAATATATTGAAAGGTTGTATCCAGGAGGTTCCACATATGTCAGGGAACATTTTGATCAGCAGTTAATATGTACCTTCCTAAATATTGGAGCAGATGATTCATTCTTATGGGTAGGGTTTGTCCACGTTCTACTTCATTAAAGCTCTTGTATTCAAGGGTTTGAACACCTTGTTCACAGTTCCATCGCACAACATTCCATAAAATATGCAAGGTTGTATTTTCCAAGTAGCTGATGTAAAATCCTTCCATTTTTTTTGAAGTCTTGGTTTTATTTCTTCATAGAATCTTCTAAGCGACTTATGAGGTTTTGATTCAATAGTCGGGTCTTTTCCCACTGTTCGAGTCGAGTTCTAGTCAGCCCCGACCTCCTGACCTCAGTCGAGACACAATATATAGCTGACAGACTTTGGTTTATGTTATCCGGCCCCGACCCTAACCAACGTGAATTCCTTAAATGCTTAAAAATTAAATTAACTTGACTTTGAATTACGCTACTAGTAGTTGGAAGTCAAGATATTGGAAGTCGAAAGGAATCATAAAGAAGGGTGTAGGGGCCATAAGAGTGAATCTTGACTCCACGAGAAATTTGTGTATAGAGTCAAGCTTAATATAGGGATAATGGAACCAAACCGGCCTCCAATCGAGTCCAGTGGGACCTTGAAAAGCATGAAGATATACATTATATTTATAATCCTTTAATATTTATGAATGTACAAAAGGATGTATCGAAGAAATTAGTGTCGTACAGTAAACACGTCATAGAGCATAAGACTTTAGTACCTTAATATTCAAATACCACAACCTACAAATGAAGGAAAATTCTACATGTGGATGAAGTTCGCCCTCGAAACCAAACCAGTGGCCAGGGATTTGGCGGCGTGCTCACGTCACTAAACATTTTATCCAAAAACCTAATGTTAACTATATAAAACATGAAAATTTTCAATAGTATGGTCAAATTAATCCAACTCCATCCATCATAGATGTCATTGTGCAAGCAACGACATAATAAGAATAGACTCTCTATAGGAACTCATATCACGTACCAAGTTATCACAGTAACCATTATATAACAAGTCAATCATTTTTTATTTTGGTTTTTTCAACTTTTTATTATTTTTTATTTTTGGATGGAAATGTAGTTAAGCTCTATTCGTTAAATTTTTAGAAGTTTTTTTTTTGGTTTAATTTGCTTGACAAAATCTCCTAGGGATTTGTCAAAAACACAAGTTTGAATTTTAGACTCTCCACATGTTAGAGTGCTTAGGAATTTTCAAAGTGTTTAATCTATATATATAGTCAAAAACCAATTTCAAACAGCAAAGATTAAGATTTTCCAAAACAAATTTTAATGAAAAAATCCAAAATGAATCATGTTTAGACAAGGCTGCTAAGCTAATATTTTTCCATCTTGTTTATTCAATGAAATAAGTCAGTTTTTTTCCATTTTATTTATTAATTCATTTTCTGGTGATTATTGAATCATTGTATTAATGTAATCATTATTTCTAGAGTTTAAATAAATTTAAATATATTTGCTAAATAGATTAGAATAATTGGTATACACACAATATATTTTTTTAGTATTTCAACTTAAATTAATAAAAATGTAAAATTTTAAAATCCATTGTTTTGGTAAATTATATTCATAAATTTTTAAATTTTAAAAACGTTAATAAATTTTATAAAGATTTTAACAATTTTTATAGAAATTTTAGAACAATATAATTTACATATTTTTAAAAATATAATAAGTAATAATAATAATAAACAAAACAAAAACTTTCACTAACAAAAAACTACTCTCACTAAAAATGCAAATGGATCCCCTTGATCAGCGTGATAAACATTACAACACAAGTTTTTGGGAGTGGTGTCCACTACCTCATTGTTTCCTAAGGTTATTAATGGAGGGGGGTGGTGTCACCTTCCTCCCCTAGGATGTTCACATACAAAATCTTTATTCACACTTGTTTGTCAATTGGAGAATTTGTGCTTCCCAATAGGCGGTGGTGATGGGGGTATGTCTCTATTTAAGTTTCAGTGTAAACATGGATCTGGCACTGGTGGGATTACACCTCTCCTCAATTGGCTTTCCAACACTGGTTATTCAGCTAAGAAAAGGGTGCAGGCTAGGATGAGTATTTATTTTTCATGACAGAGTTAATGGAGGGTTGCCTAATTTTTCTAAAGGCTTCTTCGGAGCCCCTAGCCAATATCGAGCCATGGACATACTTGCCAGTTACAGGGTGGAGATATTTAACATACCAAAGGGTCTTCTTATGTCCAAGAGTTGGTACGCTATCACAAGAAAGGAACATTTTGAGCCCTCGGCGAGTCCTAAGAGCTCCTGTTACAAATATCACAAGGTATTTTATGGATTGGGTCCATATTCCTTCCATTAGTGTATTTTATGTTATCAGTTGGTATTTGTTACAAATTTTAGAAGTTCAAGCTATTTTTGGGTTGCCTCATGTATATTTTTAGCATCTTGGCAGTCATTGTAGTTCCTAAAGGCACCCTATGAATCCATTTTTGTCAAGCCCCTCTGAGTAGTCTCCAATTTGCTAGTGGTGATTTGTTTTATCTCTGGAATTTTTGGTGTATTTGATCCTTCTAGGAGGTTCACTGTTCTTTCAAATTTGTTCTTGTGGTTTTCTGACTTTGGCAAGGTTTGTTTAGAGGGTGATTATTTTCTTTGGCCATGGTGTTCAGTTTTAGATGTTCATTTTGTAAGCCTTGGTAGTGGCCCCCTTCCATAGTTTCTTCTATATTTTTGGCTATCTAGCTACCCTCAAGTTGTTTTCTGGCCCATTTGTGTCTCTTCTCTCATCGTGTTTTCGGTTAGCGAGAATTCCATCATTTTATCCCCGACAATAGTCACAATTTTGGTTCTAGAAAAGGGGATTGTGTTTCTCTTTGTAGATCTTGCATACATGTATTCTCAGGTTTGGTCTATGTAGTGTGGATGTTGAGGCACTTGTTGAGGTTTTATGGCACAGGAATCTCCTTTAATCCTTTTGGTATAGGTCATTTATTAGTGTCTAGTTGGACCCTCTATAAGGCGAGGGGCTTTTTCTGGATATTGCATGAGTGTGTGGGTCCTAGTTCCTGATCCTCTCTTTTGACATGGCCAGGAAAAGTATTTGATGTTGTCATGACCTAATGGTGTGGGTTGGTCACAATTTTGTTAGAAGGCTCTACACGCAATCGCAGGCATAATAGGAAGCCTCCCATTATCATGCTTCAACTTCCCTAATACTAGAGTGAATATTCGATGGTTGGAATCCAAGGTGACCTAAGAGCACCAATCTTTGTCAGATTCAAAACTCACTACAGAGGTTTTCAGTTTCCTTCCCACCCCTAGAAAACCAGGGGATGAAGTAACCAATACTTTCATTTTGTCACTCTACGTTGGGAGATGAAGACTTGGAAAAAATTTGAAGGAAATAATAGAGGAAAAGAATGAGATAATTTCACTTCTTAATGATATTCAGAGGATTCAAATGCACTATAAATATTGCTTGGATCGATTTGATTTTCATTTATCTTATGTGGAGAGTCACCTCCAATGAGAGAGAAACTTATCTGGCCATACAAGTACCAATGCTTAGGACCCGAAACTGGTGACTTCATCAAATTCCTAGACGGCTCTCATGCTTAATCTTGATTTCTTGTTGATGGGTTCTAGTATGGTTTTGGTTGGGATGGTAACAACTCTTTCTGGTAATTTTGATGGTTGTTGTGAAGATGATAATGTACTCTCATTTCTTGTGTGATAGCTTGAATCCATTAACCCAATTTTATGGGCTTATTGTAAATCATGAAGCACTTGGGATGTGATTTTTATATTTCCAAGTAATATAAATCTAAGTTTTAAAAAAATAGAGATGGATCAATTTAAAGAATTCATGCAAAACCTCATTTTAACATAGCATTTTGTTTTAGAGAACATAAATTTACAATTTCCAGTGACATGGATTTTCCCCTAAGGAATTCTTTCCATTTTTATACCACAAAATGTGTTAGGGAGAGATGTAAGTGAATGAGTGCCCTTTATCCTAGCCCTCCTCATTGCATGTATAATTGTATGAAAGGATATGGACTTTCTAATATGATAAGAAAGCCCTTAACATTAAAAATAATTGTTATAAATATACATGAAACTGTAATGTTTTGTAAAGTTTTGATTAGAAAAAAAAAAACAATAAAAAATTCTAAACTTTTATGATACCTTTGTCAAGTCTCACTAGCACAATCGATTGAGGATGGGCCTTGTTAGCAAGGCGAACTAGGATTAAACCTCACGGGGGGGTGGTTGTGCCCTATGTTGGGGGGAGGGGAAACGCTAAAAAAATCCAGTCATCTTAGGGTTGGTGTGGCCCATGCCGGGTGCGATCCATGGGTGACTTTAACGAATTAGATTCCCTTGGTTCATGGCTCCTCAAGCCACATGTCAAGCTTGGAAGATCACAGACAAATTAACAAAAAAAATATGATACCTTTGTTTAGTGTTTAAGGTTTGCGTCTTAAAATATATATATATATATGAAATAAATCTTGTGTCAAAAAGTATTTAAAAAAAAGTGTAAACAAATTTTGAATAAGATTAATTTCTAAATCCTTCCTATTTTTACAAGAAAGTTTACACTTGTGCAACCTCCTACGAGGAACCTATTAAGGATTCATAATTTTTACCATCGAAAATCATACATTCTTAATGTTTCATCCCTTCCACTGCATTTCAATTGCTCCTACTATAAATCCAATACTCCTACCTTACAAAAGTGTTGAGTAATAATGTCAAGCCACTAAAAAATTCCTCTTCAAACAAATTGTGGATGCTTGTTGTAACACCCCACCATTTTATGTAACACTTTGGTAACCTAAGCTAAGAAAAGCTAGATCCAAGGTGTAACAATGAAAGTAAATTATTTATTGTTGAATAAGTAAAGATAATGTAAAATGCTTGGAAAATGAGACACCAAGAGATGAGATTCTTGCCAAATAAAATCCCACTGGTGAATGGGAATGGATAATTCTTTCATGGTAATACTTCTAGATCCAATTCTAGATAATCTTAATGGATTTGGAGATAAATATCCATTAGGTTACTTAGCTGGAGAAAGATGCCAAGTTTAAGAAAAATATAAAATCCTTGTGGAAGAGAAAGGCAAGATTTTATTACGAAAATCCTCGTCGGAGAGAAAGGTGAGTTTTTCTGGGAAAAGCCTAGGGAAATGGATAAAAAGATCCATAAAAGTGGGATGTTGCTAAAGGAAACCATATCATGAAAGAGGGTATTAAATATCCATTGAAGAGATCAACAAGGGGCAGTTGATCCATGGCAAGAACTCTCGGCTTGGGGGTGAATTGGAGGGAGTTAGTTCTAGGTTGGGTGGCAGTGCTCGGTTCCCAAGTGACATTCTTTTAGTTAATTTGGTCTGATTCAATTGCTTGGGATGTTTCATATGTGGCTCCTTACTCTTTATGTTGTCGCATCTTTAAACTTATAAGTAGAATTGCATTGTGTTATCTTATGGTTCATCACCCTTGATCTTGTTAAATTTTTAAGTGTATGAGTATAAATGCAAATGGTATGTGACAAATGGTATCGGAGCTCTAAGTTCAAATATTGTGGCCTAAGGGCCAATCCACCTATGTAAGTTATGAATGAGTGTATGTCCTAAACTAAGTCCTACACAAATAAGAAGTTTCCATGAAGGGTTCACTTATAAATTACTATAAGAAAAATATTCCAAAACCCATAAAGGTTGAAATTAAATCTTAAAATAATTTGGAGGAGGACTTTGAAGCCATAGCATGTGAATATTATATTGATTATTTGCAATCAAAGGTAATTTTGAACAAAGGTTGCTTGAAATTAGGAATTTTGAAAGAACTAAAGACTATTATTTAAAGAGTGGAGTCTTCTATATTCCCTGTCAAGCATGTAACTAGTTTTGTTTTCAATTGCATAAAGGGATCAATTAAAAACAAAAGTAGTCCATCAGATAATTAGCTATTGAAGAAAGAAAGGTAGAATCAGTTTAAATGCCTATACTGAGTTTTTCCCAAGCAATATTCTGATGAAAATTTTATTCTCATAAACATGAATGATTGTGTAGTTTTAAAGAAGCATGGGGATGAAATAGATTGTGGATTTCTTCTCTATAGTTGTAAGTCAATATTACAACTTTGCTTCAACAATCTAATTGTTTAATTAGATAAGAAATATGTCAAAATGAAGAATCTACAGATAAGAGTTGAGGTATGGGGTATCTATCATCTACTTCAAATTAGAATGGTCACAGCCACCCTTCATAAAATTAGAAAGTGGTTATAATTTAAATTGATGTATTTATATCCCTCCACTTCATTAATATGTGTGTGTGTGTGTGTGTGTGTGTGTGTGTGTGTGTGTGTGTGTGTGTGTGTGTGTGTTGAGGGTTTGACCACAACCTTGAGAGAAAAAACCACACTGAAATAGATTCAAAGCAAATTTAAGAAAACGTATAATGAGGCCAATTGAGGAACAAGATTATTAGTGTGTGCACACCATAAAGTTTGAAGTTTCTAATATAGAAATATTGGTAAATTAATGACACAAGACATTGCATGAAAAAATATTGAAAATGAAATTTTGTTGGATAGCTCTTCTTGATTGTTTTAATTTATTATCTACAATGCAATTAAATTACGAAAAACAAAAATAAATAAATAAATAAGTTTGGTTTCTCTCGTGGATGGTCGGAAACAAATTATTCCTTTACTTTCATTTAAAACTTCTCATTTTATGGAAACGCCAGGGGACTAAATAAGAACATTTGGGTCCATTATTGCAACAAGATTCAATTTAGTCTAGAAAATAGTGAGAAGGTGTATGGCTGATTGGAATGATGTCATTGGTGCATTTGGATTCATTTGTACTATCTTATTGTGTCCATGAAAAAGAATGATGAAGATATTATAACTGACAGTAATTCATTTTTCCAAACCTAATCAACTAGGTAAAAATCCTAGCATTAGAGATACCATATGATGTTTTCTTTTATAAAAAATGCCTTATGAATAAAGTGATAACCAAATTTTTTCATGCTTCAATGTGATCGAGGGTTCATGAACCCAAGTCAAAATCAAAAGTAAACCAAACGAGGAGTCGTGTAAAAGGATTATAACAGACATCATGACAATAGCGAGAGCGAGTTCATCAAATGTGATTATCATGTATGACATCACAGTCCATGTCAATAAATTCACACAATTCCCTCCATATGAGTTTCCCTGCAAAACGTCATGGTTATTAGTTCGTACTGTCGAAAATAAGGAATGCTGGTGTTAATATTTACATTAGAATCAATAAACATATATAACAGCATCATGAATAGTCACGTACTGGTAATGTTCTACCAAGCTTGTCAGCTGGGAGTCTACGTTCTGAGTGGAAGTGGGCTTTTTATTAATCATGAAATGCATAGGCAGTACCCTCATGGGCTCCTCCCTTCACTTGTCTCTGTCGGTGTTGGCACTAAACAGATGACTTGGGTTGACCATCGATGGAATGAAGTGTAAATCGTGTTGGGATGACCATTTATGGGGAAAGTTTAAAAATTTGCGGCACTCCATGCACTGGTTGAGAGAGTAACACCTTCCTCAGCTGCCTTAGACTTGAATCCTTACTCATGAGCTTTAAAAACATAAAATAAAATAAAAAATTCGTGCCTTTGATCTTTAAACCATGCTCGATTTTGGTTATATGTTTTAAAACACAAACCGCACATTGCCAAGTTGATGGGTGACTGATGTTTCCCTCTCTGCTTGCCTTATCCACTGATTTAGAGGAGTTTGATGGCTGATCAAGTTGGTGACAAATGCATTTGTTTTGGATAGTGGTTATCCTCATGGCATAGTTATCCTTAGTTTGGATAGTGTCAATCCTTAATTACATGACACACTAACCTTATCCTCTCCTTGTGAAGGACACAAACGGGGAAGGTTAGAAACAAGAAGGGGGATAATTTTTATCCTAGCCTTCAAGTGATTGCTCTATCTTTTTTATGCATTGAGGTTATGCATAAATGGGTGATCAAGCTTCAAGCAGAGTGAAAATGAGTTCGATATGGATTGTATTCATCATGAAGGAATTTGTGGTGTAGAAATAGCTACGGGATCCCATGGAGAGTTTTCTCTTCAGGCAAGAGTCAGTCAAAGTTTTTGGGAACCATCACCATAAAGGAAGTTTTCTAGATTCCATGCACCCAGATCGAGGTCAATTCTCATGACGGGTTTCCTAGTTTAGTGGGAAAATTATTCTCAAGCAGTGTGATTTTTTTTGTGTTTCGAGCAATATTGTTGTGAAAACATTCATAATGAACGAGCCTAAGAAGCTGGGGGAAATTGAATGCGCAAATGATTTGTAATCAGGAGACTACGTACCCTTCACTGTGAGTGTGCAAGGAGTTTGACACTGCATTCATTCCCTTGTCATGATTATGGGTGCTTCATTATAGTTTTCTTTAAAACAAATGGCGGCAGCGGTATTAAGGGCCAAGTCTCCCAAGTCTCGAATTTTGACACCCCTATCATATGCTTGCAGAAGTGGAGAAGATGTTCATGTTTTTTGTTTGTCACTATAGAATGAAACTGGAACATGATCGATTCATTGAGCTTGGGGAAGTTGTAACATTACCTCCAAGGATTTTTCTCTACCCAATGAAATTTCCCATGGATCCATGGATAATACACCTTCGCACAGTGGTTCTTACATATATAGTGGGGATCATACGGATTGTAGTCTTTGGTGTTGAACTCAAACTTTTCTAAGTCCTTGGCCTCGGCATCCACACCCTTTAAGCTCATGATCTCGTATAGTCCAATATACAACGGAAGAGTAGGCCATGGTTCCCTCTTCCTCCTATGTAGCCTTGTTGATAACCCTATGGAGATGTGATATGTAACCTCTTGCATGACCAATTTATCTAGCAAAAACCTTGGCAAATGCTTCTCTCCGCCAAACATCCTGATGAAGGTGCCACCAGTTGAGACATACCAATCTGCAATGTTAAGTAGTGCCTCCATTTCTTCTTGGGACATGCAAGTTAGATTCTGTTCAAAGGTCAACTTGTAAATCAAGATGATGAAATGGTTATATAGCCTTGCCATGACTCCTCCATAGTTTCACTCAGAAAGAAACTTGCAATAAATGTTCATAGTAGTCTCTGATGGTGTCCATGTCCAACCCATGCCAGGAAACTGATGTTGGGCATAGATTTCATCAAGTAGGTAAATAGACATATATAATCTCACTTGCTCATCCTTGGGTGGATCCTGAGCATTAGTCACATGCACTTTCATCTAAAGAGCCAACAGATCCAACCAATTGAATGGCCTTCCGTCATTTGCCAACCAGTCCAACACAACCATCCAATTCTACGGAAAGGTCTCTGTGCTCTCTTGACCGTATAATCGACATGCAAATATCATCAAGAGTTGGTATACCTTTATGAGTGACTTAGTCTTGTAAGCATGATTGGGTGTCAATCTGAACTTTGATGAATCTTTCACCCAATGCTTTATGATGTCTCTAGTGTTCACCTTGTTGTTGGGGCCATAGAAAATGCATCCATCTGGTTCACCGGTTGTGGTAAGTGATACATCTGATGATATTTTTATGTTCTGAAGGTAGCAAGATGTGTTACACTGACACTCCTCAATGTCATCATCTCAGGATTGGTATGTGATACAATCCATTGAATGATGTCCATGGATAGGAAGGTGGGGTACCTACATGCAACCTTATATAATCCTCACTTGTGGATGTTGACATAGACCTGCCGATCTTCTAGATCTTCCTTGAAATTCCCTGCAAAGATATCCTTGATTTCTTGCCATGTTATCTTCATGTCCTTCTCTATGAATAGTTGTGTGTTTGCATAGAGTGGTAAGTTCATTAACACCTATTCAAATACATCCCCAGTGTTTCTCTCAATAATATCCTTTGATGCAGCTATATTGGAAGCCATGTTACCTATACTACTAAAGATCCACTCAACAACTGTGGTACATGGAGTTAGAGAGGACACTCATGGCATGCAAATGTTAGCTTGAAACCAAAATCACTTCAAGAATAGATCAAGAAACAAACTGGCAAACTATTCGGAAGGATTGTGCAATTTTGGCTTTCAAAGGTGAGTGACTGTCAGTTGGATCTGCACATTGCACAGTCCCATCTGTCAGTGGGGAGATGATGCTAATTGGAATTGTGCAATGCGTTCTTCAATATGGCTTGTGCTGGTTAGGACTGCATTGCGCAATCCCAGTGGCCAAGGTCTCAGGACTAGCGCCTGGAATTGCACAGTTGGAGATAGTCCTTCGTAGAATCTACAAAAATCCTGGAGCCAAGGTAAAACCTTGAGATCCAGAAATGTGTAGTGCATGTCGAGAATAGCTAGATTCGGGCCAAGGAAGCCCACATCTGCCTAAGGGAAATATGAAAACGAGAAATATAAAAGCATAAGTGATGGTTGGTGCATATCTAAGTGAATGATGGTGCATATAATCAAAACAAGTGCAGGAATTGATCAAACTGAAGAACAATGAAGCTTATGGAGAGGGTCGTTGCAACAGTGACCGTTAGTTCAAAAACTAGGTTATGCATGCAACATTTAGGAAAGGTAATGAAAAACTTAAAAAAACACTTATACAAGCTAAAAAAACAAAAATATAGTGGTCGTTAAATAAAACAGGCAAAACAACACTCTCACAAGCCAAGGAAATAAAAGCGACAGAAAAAGCAGCAAAAGACTAGGAAAGCAAGACTTACCTGTAAAAGTTGTAACAACTATATCGAAGGTTCATAGATCTCCTCGGGAATGCCAAAGCTCCAAGATCAATTGTGAAAATGATCTCTGGCGATGTCCATTAAATATATTTGATCGATTTAGGGTTTATGACACGAAGGCCAAAAATCTAAGAAAAATCCACACATGGCGGTAGTTCCCAAAAATAGATCAAGTGTAACTATGATTGCTTAACATAGATCCCTATTTTTTAGGGATGCTTTTTCTCTTTTTTTATTTTTTATTTTTTCAGCAATGGCTGCCATGCATGCATGAAGAGATTTCACAATTCCAAGAGAACTGGGTAACTCACTCACACATGCATCAAGTAGTTGCTAAGGGAATGCTTTTGCACAATTCCTGTGCTAAGTGGCTATGGCTTCCTCTCATGATCTATGCATGTTTCCAATAGAAGGCAAGATTTATCTGGGTCTATGTAATTCTAGAGCCAAAGCTCACTATTGGCTTGAACTGCGCATTTCATGAGAGCATGGTTGGTTTCCCTCTAGGATTGCACATCTCACTAAGGTAATTCTAGAACAGAATTGCAACCAAGTCAAGAGGACAACTTGTGGTTAGACAACGAAGAAAGTAAGCAAACACAAGCTATAAAGCAAAAGATAAAATGTAATGAAAGTAGGAGGAATTGGATCAATGCAAGATAAATTGTCGGGATATCAGTAGGGAAGCTCCAAAACGAAGAGTGGGAAAAAATTTGGAGGGTGGTTGTAGCCACTACAACAGGACATAATACAATATTTGGGCCACATTATTTCAAAATAAGGATTGTCTATTAATATCGAAAAGTCCAAGGCTATTTTTAATTGGACCACACCCAAGGATGTGCCAACTGTCTGATATTTCATGTGAATTACAGGATATTATTAAATATTCATAGAAGGGTTCTCTAAACTAGCCTACCCTATCACATCCTTACAAAACAAAGGAATAAAGTTTGAGTGGACAACCAAATGCCAAGAAATATTTGATAAATTGAAACATTTTCTTACAATGGTCCATATTTTAAAAATTGTGGACCTGGATAAAGAATTTTCTGTGTGCACACATGCTTATTTGGAAGGTTTAGGAGGAGTTTTTATGTAGGAAAATGTAGTAGTGGCTTATGAGTCTAGGCAGTTGAAAACACTTGAAAATAATTATGTATTATATGATTTAGAGTTGGCTATTGTAATACATGCTTTGAATATGTGGGGACACTACATATTGGGAAAAAAATCACCTTCGTAACATATCCTATTAGCTTGAAAATGTTTTTCAGTCAACCAAATCTTAATGCTAGACAAGTTAGGTGGATGACCTTTCTTAATGAATTTGAATTTGATATTAAACACATTAAAGGCAAAGAAAATAAGATAGCACACACTTTAAGTATACATGCACATGCTCTAATTGAAGTATATGTTAGTAGTGTTAGTATAGATTTCACGGAGAAAATAAAAAATTCTATACAGAAAGATCATAAATACATGGAAATTCAACAAAAATTGCAGCAGACAAAAATTCCAGGTTATCCTAAAAACTCAAAAAAAATGATAATTTACAGAAATAGATTTTATGTTCCAAATGTGAGTATTATAAAAGAGATAATATTATATAAATATCATAAGATACCATATGGTGTACACCCCATATATCAAAATATGATAATTGCACTAAAGAAGAAATTCTATTGGCCTAGTATGAAAAAGGAAGTAGCATAATATTTTTCTTAATGCTTATAACATCAACAAGTGAAGGTAGAACACCAACACCCAGCAGGACTGTTAAACCTACTACCCATTCCTGAATGTAAATGGAAAGTGATTTTGACAGAATTTATTACAGGATTACCAAAAACAAGATGAAAGCATGACTCCATTATGTTAGTAGTAGACACCCTAAGCAAGGAAACACATTTTACACCACTACAATCCACCTGTGGGACATCTTAGATTGCAAAAATTTTTGTGAAAGAAATTTTTTGACTACATGGAATACCAAAAATGGTTGTGTCTAACAAGGATGCTAAATTCACTTCTAAATTTCAAAAATATTTTTTCGAGGCATGGGAACACAACTAAATTTTAGCATTTCATATCACCCCCAAACTAATGAGCATATGGAATGAAAAAATCAAATATTAAAGGACATGCTAAGAATGTATGTCATGGACAAACCTACTAAATGGGAAGATTTTATACATTTAGTAGAATTTTCTTACAATAAAAGTTATTAAACTTTGATAAAAATGAGTCCCATTGAAGCCTTACATGGAAGAAAACGCCATGCACCTCTCAACTAGAGTCAACTGGAAGACAGACTAATACTGGGACCATGTGCATTACAATAAATGGAACAAGGTGTGCAGAAAATTAGGTCTAACATAAAAACTACACATTATAGGCAAAAAAAAATATGTTGATAAAAAGAGAACTCACAAGGAATTTAAGGTTGGAGACCATGTTTTCTTAAGAGTGAAATCGAGGAAAATCACCTTAAGGACAGGAACCTGCACCAAATTGGTACCATTATTCTGTGGGCCTTTTGATATTTTAGACAGAGTTGAGCAAGTAGCATATCAACTGGCATTACCTAACCATATTAAAGTGTGCAATGTTTTTCATGTATATTTGTTAAAAAAATATGTCCATGATAATTCTCACATAATTGATTGGAATTTTATATAGCTAGAATACTTCCTGGTAGAGCTACTTCACATATTAGATCAAAAAAATATCTTACTCCAGAATCGAGTTGTCGCTTAGGTTAAAGTGTAATGGAATCGTTTTACACATGACGAGGCTACTTGGGAGACAAATGATAAAATTCGAGAGGCCTATCCAACATTGTTTTAGAAGGGAAGCAATTGGATAATGAACACCAAGGACGGTGTTGAATAAAAGGGGGCAAAGATGTAATACCCCTCTATTTTTTTATGTTTAAGTATTTCTATTTTTAGACGTGGACTATTTTTATATTCGATGGCTAGAAAACCATGTTGGATTTGAAATAAACGTGAACAATAAATTTATTGTGATGTAATAAATAGTTTTTATTAATAAATAAATAAAATGGAAATTACTTGGGAAAAGAAACACTAGATTTAAGAGACTCTTTTCAAGATTTGGAAACCATAATTGGTGGTTGAGATCAAAATAAATGTTTCCTTAAATGGCTCCTAAAAATCCCTAGGAGGCAATAGACAAGATTTAAGATGATGGGAGAGAAAGATCTATTAAATCACTTAGTTGGAGAAATACACTAATTATGGGTGTAATAAAGCATCTCTAGAAATAAATGATGGCTTTAAAGAAAAAGGAAAAGCACATTTTTTAGAAAAAAGGGCCAAAAAAAAAAAAAAAACCTAGGCAAGTGGGCTGGCAGACCCAAAAATAGGGACACTGCTAAAATATGCTAGGGAAGGAGATTTATAAAATATAGTACCTAGAAATCAAGAAGGTTGTTGATTCCATTGGAAAGCATATCTTAGCTTGAGGGGAACTAGTGGATTCAGTTCATGGTCAAGAGGAAAGTTTGTTTCCCAAGTGGATTTCCAACAAGAGATACGGTTAGGCAATCTAGTTACATTCAGTTTTTTTTATGGATTAATTGTGTATATTAAATTGTTAGAATAAATGCATGCAAGTGACATATGAATATGATTTCTCATTGGGTCTCATTGAAATCTTAGTTATATAATATGTTAAAAATAATATGTTTGGATAAGGTTATAACTATGTATGTTGGTATCTTAATATGCTATAAATTTTCATGATATATATGATGACAAAAGTTAGATGTGCCACAAGGTATACTATAGATGCAATTCTATACCTATTCATCATACATAGGGTGTTGAAAGGTAGATTTGCTAGAAAGTATACTATAACTGTAACTATATGTAAACAGGAAAATCTTGAAGCAAGTATGGTTATACCTTTCTCTGGTAAGGGAAAGAAGGGATAGCTAAAGCACTTACAATTCAGTATAATATGTTTTTATCTAGGAGAGGAGTGTATCCTTATCCAAGGGAATTAATATTTATTACATTTAATTATGTGTTATCGTAGGTAATCTACTGCACTTTCACATAGAAAGCATAACATAAGAAAGGAAAAAAAATGCAATAATCACGAACTATATCTCAATCAAGTCCCACAATGATTAAAGAAGCGGAGAGTTGATTTTTTCTTCTCTTGTTTATAATCGAAATCTGAAATTGATTAGAAGGATAGAAAAAGGTAGGGTCGCGCTTTGACGGCATTATCCAAGAAGTCGTGCTAAGGGTTGGCAACTATACCTATGGAGACCATCAAACTGTAAACAATGATAGCACCATAACAAGTTGGTACCACCTTCAACCATTCGACAACGCTAAACTGAGTAAGCATTGGAGGAAGTTAATTGTAGAGACAAAATGGGACAATAGAATTTAATGATGAAAACATATATAAGTGAAAAAAATCAAAAATAAAATTAAAAATAAATAATAAATAATAAATAAAATACATAAAAATAAATAAAAATAAATATATATATATATATATAATATATATATATATATATATATATATATATTATATATATATATATAATATATTATATATATATACTGATATATATATATATATATATATATATATATATATAGATATATATATATATAAACCAAACCGAAGCTTGTGGTGAAATTATGAAGAAAAAAGAAAAAAAAAACTACAAAGTACCCTCAATAATGAAAAACTAAGCAATACTATTCAATCTTAACAAGCTATCATGGTGCATAAAATAAATTTAAAAAAAAACAGAGCTAATTGTTATCCAGAAGAATTGGAAGAAGTATACACTTCGACAGGGAACCTTTGAATATCATATCTTCATTCAACAATGAGGAAAATAGTCCAATTAAATTACTGGGTTGAACCCCTACGAACAACCTGCTCTTGCCATAAAACAATATTCATATATCAACCATTTAATCAATTTTATACATTGAGTAACATAGTAGCAGAACAAATATGAAATCAAATCGAACATTGTAGCCAAAGTATAGGGTAATTATACAACAAATTCTCCTTGTTATAAATAAATAGAAACAAAAAGAGTTTAACAAGTTACATATAAATGGAAACCAATAGCTTAGACCTTTGAGGGTCATAGTGGACTAGAGTAACCAAATATATTAACACACATAAAGGGGATGAAGCCACATGCAAAATTTCAATACAAATGTCTGCATCCCCTATGTTATGAATAAAATATACATATAATAATACAAATAATGTAAATAAAAATAATAATTATTAGTGATTAAATAACTAGTAATTAGTTAAAGAAGAGGCATGTCCCTAAGGACATGACCATTGGTGAAGAGGAACCTACCTAGGGTATATATGCAGGCCCTCACCCTCATATGTAATTATTTCATATCCATTCTTTGATATAATATTCAATATACAATTTTTTGTCCTACAACAAACGTATTTGTCTTCAAAGTACTCTGAAGATTAGTCTGTTGCGTATACAAACCTTGTTCATTACATTGGTAATAAGGACCACAGCATGCATATCCTCTTCATGCAGAATTAACTCCACTAAGTGAAAATTTATCCAAGTCTTTATCATCACTAATGACAAAATAACATTAACATATGTGTCTTCAACAGCAACAACTTCACATCATTAATGATATATATACATATCATGAACATCAGCATGCAACAAGGAATTCTCAAGAAATCATAATGCTAACAATACAGCATTAGAAGCATATAAAATGTGCCCCCTGAACCTATGCAAATTATTCAATGTCAATTCTCATCATATCCATCTTCATCAATTAGTAAAGCCATCAAAATAACCAAAGCAGCAATGTCATATTACAGTAACTCATAAATCATCATGAGACAATATTACTTCTAAGTAGTATATGAGAATCAACAAGGTATAACCAACCAATGTCAGAACCATAAATCCAAATAATAACTAATTGAAGCATACCATAACTTCTCTGTGAGTCTATCAAACAGTTCCTTCATCTCAGATAAACATGCGCGGATGCCTAGACAAAAATTCACGTATATACGTGATTGTCCTTCATGAGATCTGGGTACATAAAGTAAAGTGCTGAACTTTCATAGTCACAACTCCCTTGAACATGTACTACATGTTCTTGTTTCACTGTTACTACATCAGATGCACTGTCAGTAATATAAGCAACATGAATATCAAAATAACAGGGGAATCGTCATCAAGTTATACACATGTATAGCTCCACCTAAGATCATACACCAATGATTCTGAGGACTTGATAATCACCACCTGTTATTTATGAGGTCATGTACCTCACAACACTTCTGTCGTCACTATGAGAAGTATTCTTTTAAAAACAATGGATTACATTCGATATCATCTTCTTTTACTCTGAATCTCAATCCTCCTCATTTCTGCGAGAATTCATTTCTTTAAACATGTATAATTTGATAGGATTTTTGTATCCTCTTTCTATGACCTTTCCATTTTCTTCATCTTCAAATGAGCAGAGATAAAAACCACACCTTATCTTTTCTTCTTATTTCTTATGATTATGAGAAATGTTGGTGGATCTATCTTTCTTAGGTCTTCTGACATTATCTGATTGCTTTCCATGTTGTCTTTGGTGATTCATTTTTTTGTTCCTGAATTCTCTTGCTACATGCTCAAATTTGTTACAAGCATAACATATCATATGACCAAAGCAGGGAACAAAGGAATCATAATATTTCTATCTCATATTCCTTCTATTGTAGTCAATAACTTTGTGACCAAATATGTTGCAAGCAAACAACATCCCTTAAAGAAATCTGAGTATTTGGGAGCTGATGATCTTCTAGTGAAGCGACTATTTACTTGAGATCAAAACAGTCTGCTTCTGTAATTGGTTGTAACATGTCCATCATTATGACATATAAAACATTAAACATTATTGATCAAAGGAGAGAATCGATTAAAGTCTCTATTATTGGGATAAAATGATTTCTTTTGAAAATTCATATTCTTTAGATATTGATCTAGTTGACTTCTTATCTATTTGATAGGAATTTCATATTCCATAATGTTATCTTTCAAGATCCTTGTATAAGCTTGTGAACTAGATTCTTCTTTTACATTTTCATGAAAAAAAAGACTGGATTTAATGGGGGGAGACCTTTGAATACTGAGAATATTATCCAAAATCTTAGTACTATCTTGAAATCTCAAATGTTTATCCTTTTCTTCTAATTTACCTTTTAGAATGTTTACCTCAACCTCCATTCTTTGGTATTACTCTTACTTTTCTAAATATTTCTTCTTCATTCCTTCTTCCAATTTCTCCTTTAATTTGAGAATCTCTTCAGTTATCCCATTCTCTTGTTCTTCAAATACTTGAAGTAGCTCTTCATTTCACTTGTCTAATGTTTCAAGTTAAAGAGATGATCTCAACTTCAAGCCCTTCACAATATTGTTTAGATTCTAAAACAGCATTTACTGGTTGAAAATGATCTCTGTTATCATATGAATGCAACTTATCTTTAATATTAATAATCTTTTTCAAAGCAAGATCAAATTTTCTTCTAAGATCAAAAATTTCTTCTAACATGTCTTCTTCTAAATTAGTGACTCCATCTGACATAACAAAAGTTGTTTTATCATCATGTTCATATTTTGACGCATTAAAAATAAGATTACCTGATAGTTCTTTTGTTGAACAACCAACCTTTGGTTTTTCTTCATGGATTGTCTGTAGCTTATCCCATACTTCCTTTGCAGCTGCGTAATTCATAACCCTATTTAATGTTGAATCAAGTATGCTATTAATGATGTCACTTAATGCCTTACTGTTCTTTTTCACTTCTTCGACTGATGGAGGAATTTTGGTGAAGTTGTTGCATACTAAATACCAGACATCAAGATTCATTAGATTATACTTCATCTTTTCTTTCCATTGTTGATAATTATCATTGCTTAGCATAGGTACACCTTAATTGTTTATTGTTTCTGACTTGCCTTGTTCTTATGCTTCTAGGGCGATCATTTTTTAATTTGTTTTCTCTTTAGAGTGCTTACTTTCACTTTTACCCATGAGTGCAAGTTTAGTTTATTCATTATCATCTTCGGTGCCATCACTATTACATAGAAAATGAAATGGACCACAGTTAAAACAAAAAACCAGACATGATATTTCTTTGTTACCGTCTTCTTCATTCTTGATCAATAGAAAGTGGAGTTCTCCCAAAACTGAATATTTTCTAACATTTGTAACTGTCACTACATCTGATATATCATTGTCACTATCAGAGTTTTCTAACTCCTTCCTTCTAGCTATCTTATTCTTTCCCATCATCCTTGATCCACTCCAAGTGGTTGAGCTTCAACTGAAGTGACCTGATGTGATCCCAAATTTTGGGAAAAATACTAAGAGGGGGGTGAATCAGTATTTTAAAACTCATTTAAACCTTTCAATTTATTATTCATATTTTTGTATGCTATTGTTATTACGTAAACTAGTGTATGTATGTGACTATGATGAAGGAAAACAACGTATATCCAGTTAGTTATCTTTTCATATATTTCATCATCAGGTTAATTTTTACCAGTGTGTCATTACATCATTTGCCTTTAATTGTATAGTATTAAGAATATAATAAACCATCACACATAAGAAACACATCAACACATGAGGACACTAGGATTTTTAGGTAGAAACCCAATGTGGGAGAAAACCAACATTGTTGTAGTCTCTGTCTTCATTTTTTATTACAAAGAAAAAAATCTTACAATCTTGTACTGGAAGACTCATACCAGTACTCGTGCACCCACCTGCAGAAGGCTACAACCTTCGCTCATTCTCCAACACCCACTGGAAGTAAGCTTTGACTCCCTCACTAAAGGCTCCAATCCTCAACACCTCTCTGGACCACGTTTCATAATATTTCATACTGAATCCACCTGACTCACAACATCAAACCTGTAGGCCACTTTTCATCATATTTTCATACTAGACCCACTACCATCATTTAAGCCCAACACCAAATAGCAATTATGAAACCAATCACTGTATCAAATCACTCATTCACTGAACCAATTGTATCATCAAAGAAATCATTGAATCTTAATCAATCAATACAACTAGATCAAACTAAATCAGGATAGATCATATCAATGTACAACTTCTCATCAATAAGCCAAACACTGATACTCATCACAAAAACCAACTATTGCTACTGCAAACCCTAATCAACCATATGTCAAAATATATACGCTATTGTTCTGAGTAATACCTGCATATGTGCGTGCTTCTCCTTAAGAGGACCTACGTACATATCTTAAAATATTGAACAACTAAGTCAAAATCATTGTCACACTAAATCAATCACTAAATCACAGACCGAACCCATCACAAATCATTGAACTAGATACATATCATCACACAGTAGCATCATCTCTAGTCAACATATCATTCCATAAACAATTCAACCCAACCAAAATTGTCAAACCTAGATTATAATGAGAGAGACATCATTGACACACAATAGGAAACATAACAATATTGATCAAGCATCAATAACATCTCATACTATAAAACTTTAGCAGATATATGTGACTCTTATAAATCAATTCCACATATATACGCACTTCTCATTCACCACACCTGTGGACAGATATGTCCATATTTCTGAATATATACGTGACTACCTAGAAGTATATGTGCATATGTATGCGACTTCTCAATGGAAAACCAATGTACAAATCTGTAATCACTGAATCATACCTTCGCTGCACAATACAACATTTATCAAACCCAAGTCTCCACATACAAAATTGTTACAGACATACATCATAATATCATCATCACATATCTATCAAACCATAAACAGATTATTCAATATGTAGTCATTTCAGATCTATTAGATGTGTTCCATCTCCATGCTCCCTAGTGCACTCCTATTTCAAATCAAGTCCTTCCTTCGTAAATTATCCATCATATATGCCCCCTAACACTTGATCTCCATCCCCTTATATAGTATCAGCCTTAGCCAATACCTTAGGGAAATCCCTCAGTAATGTCGATGATATTCTTTAATGGGATCAAATATCCATTGTCGCACTCATTACTTTGGGCCAATCCCATGGTAAAGACCCCTGGTATTCATAATACCATGGTGAAAAAACTAAACGCGACTTCTCTTTATCAAACCTGCATATATATGCGGCTTATCTTCAAGGGACCCACATATATTTTCCTAAACTTCACCTTTATCATCTTTCTGTCCCTGAACTCATATTGTTTTGTCCATCTCATCTACATAACCATTATGTTGACATATTTATCAAATAGGTTGCCATCAAGGGCAACACATTAATCATAATGGCAATAAAATTAGTTACAATTTAGACAACATAGTTACAAGTGATCATTTGTTTACAAAAATTAAACTAACAATAACAAAAGCACTGAAGAATTGGTAGAAAAATCACTTGCACAAGACTCAACTTCACATGACTAAAAATAAAGGTTTCATTTAAATCAAACATGAATTTAATTCATACATCATTATTATAATTCAAGAAGTGAGCATTTCTAAATCTCTTGATAATCATTTTCTTCTTCCATAACTAGTAATATGGTTGATATATGCCCTTCAATATATATCAACCGCATTTATTAATGTGATTATGCTAATGATATTAACCATAACTAAATAATTCTAAATATATTCTTAATAAAAAATTTAAAGCAAACACATCTTTTGCGCCATCACTTTATTATTTTCAATCAACTTCCCATTATGAAAATTTAGATTTAAAAAATTATATAAAATTAAACACTTACCAAATAATGAAATAAAAAATATAATTTATAATAATAATAATAAGGTGAAAGCAAGATTTCAAATTCTGCTGCACTTAAATGATAATCAAAATAACGTTTATTTCTGCTATTTTTAATTTTAATTATAAGAGATGGGTGAAAATTCATGATAATCAAAATAACGTTTATTTATGCTATTTTACGTTTTAATTATAAGAGGGGTTAAAATTGAATTTTCAGATAATATTATGAAAACTGAATTTTTCCATGTACGAATCAATTTTCCACACACTAATTCCTAACCAGACCAGTGTAATCAGCAAATACGTTGACTTATTTGTCAGAAGAAATTTATATCACGATAAGATAGACTAAAATTCATATCACAATAAGATAGACTTTGAATGTTTTTCATTTATTTATTTTATTATTAAATAATTATCAATTTGATTATGAACATTTATTACGGAATATTGGCTAAAATCGGCTACGGTCCACGCAAAGATGAAACAAAGGAAGGAGAGATTTATTTATAAATTGAGAAAGTTTCTAAGTGTTATTAGCACAATTTGTTAAGGATTAGTTTAGAAGATCAAATCTCAGCGGAGTGGTTGAGCTAGAGGGGCAGACATGTTAAAAAATCCAGTCAGCCGGGGTGGCTATGCTCTGTTCTAGAGAATGAGACATGCTAAAAAAATCCAGTCAATTTACAGCTGGCTTATGACAAGTGATAGAGAAAGAAACATGCTAAAAAAATCCAGTTAGCTTAGAGCTAGTGTGACCCAAACCTGATACAATCCAACAAAAATAGCATCTCTGCCTAAATCCCCTCATCGAAAATCTAACAATATCATTACTATTACAAATAAAAGTATTCTAAGTTGGCAAGATACTAAATTGGACTGTGATTAAATTCATCTCATGAAGCTTTGCACAATTAACTTCAGTGTGTAAGATTCTAAAAATATCATAAATTTCTGTGGACAGTTTTTTAATTTATTTTTTATTACAAGAACTCAATGCATTGGACAAAATGAAAACTCAGCTTACTCTCAGATGAATCAACCCTAATTTTTGAAGAGACGGAAAGAAGATTTCACAAGGACTCCGAGTGAAAAACATTCATTCAAAGGTTTCTGGTCTCAATTCTAAACCCAACAAACAACACCTTATAAATCGGGGGCGTATTTTTAAATTTGAACAGGCTAGATAGTTAAATTTAGATAATTTCACACGGGAAAAAAATGAGAATATAAAAAATTCTGCATATCACAACTACAAAAGGATTCCTATATGTACAATCTCATTACAACACGTCACCTCACATCGTAATCTTCAAATGCCAATTCACGTCCTTGTCGAGCACTAAATGGCAGATGTAACGTAAAAAAAAAACACTGCGACGGTCTATCTCCATGTAACAGAAAGAGAGAGCTGTGTTGACAATTAACAAATTCCATAGTTCTTATACCATACTTCACATATGTCTGCTCTGCTTTGTCTTTGATTTTATACATATCGGATAGTTTGCTTGTTTTTGAGTGGATTGCTTTGTTTTTCTTTTATAATGGATAGTTTGCTTGCTTTTTAGTATATTGTGTTTTGTTTTTATAACGGATAGTATGGTTTGTTTGTCTTGGGTTGTTTTTCTTTTTATAACGGATACTTTGCTTGCTTTTGAGAGGACTGCGTGCGGGTTTGTTTTGCTTTTATAATGGATAGTTTTGTTTGATTTTTGAACGCAACAAACCATTTAACAGCAATTCCGAGCGTTGAAAATTGAACTCTTCTTAGCCCTTCTTTGGGCTTTTGGACCTTTTTAGAAGGGTTAAAAAAAATTACACATCGAAAAAATTAAAATATCAAAATCACTTGTTAATTACAAAAGTTAGACTAAATTTTTATATTTCAAAAAAATGAAATATTTTTAATAACCTATCAATACTTTTTTAACTTTACAATAATTTCGAGCATGTACTAGTGCATAAATCACTCTGACTAGTGATAGTTTCGTAGAAGAGACTAGTCAAAGTCGAAATGACCTCATACATTTTAATAGTTATGTCATGATTTGGGGACGTTTCCCTAAGGCCCGCAACTTACGCCAACATTATGCAACTTGCAACAATAAGACATGCAACAATGATGGTACTATTACACCTAGCACAGCGCTGCAAAGCACATTGAATAGCCATTCAACAACTATGTGTGTGCTCTCACTCCTCCGTGAGTATCCTTGAGTGCACTTTCCCTGCATCCATTTTTTCCATTTTCATTTGAATTACAACCCATCATCCACAGAAGGAAAGTTATCATTTGATGCCAGACTATAAGGTAATTTTCATTATCCTCCTCATATCTTCATTAACATTTGGTTTTTTATTCTATGGATTCTTTAATGCAACACTCCTTGAAGTAATGGCAGCCTTCGTGGTCAGACAATGTATCCTAGGCACCATAGAATCCGCATTCTAGGAAATCAACATTGTGGCTAGATACCCTGAATTCAATTGCTTGCCATCCTTCCATTCCAGAGATGGGTGGTCGAATTGTTTTTTACATTGTTAATGGTGCAATTTTTAATTGTCATAATTATATGAATCTACCAACTATGAAAAGAATATCTAGCTTATATAGAGGGTATTGGACTCCACACCCGCATCGCTAATTTCAAGTTTTGCATCCTAGTCTTCGGTGGGATTTGGTTGCCTCTGGAACAGCGCCCCTGTGGACACTTCTAAAACCTGAGTTCAGTTCTTTGACTTCTTCAGGGTGATCTGTTGCAAGGGAATTAGGGCCTGAGGTTCTTCATTGAGTCCTAGTGTTGAACCACCAATTCAGTAGTTGGTTTACGTCTTTACAGAGAAAGCAGCGAGAGAATTCCTACCCCCCCGTGCTTGGGGTTACGCTTTCCCTTCAAGATCTGAAGCTTTACCACTAGACTGAGCAGCTCCGGAATCGAGACTCATACCGCACATCAAATAGGGAAAGAACCAGAACCAGAATCAGTCCGTCCTCGGCTCCCCCACCTACCCCCAGTATTCCTCTCTCTCCCACACAATTCACTCCCAACTTCCCCCCCTTCTCGTTACACTCCAAACGCTCTCATTCAAACTCTTGTTTATTTTTCTTCATTGCTTAAATCCATACAAATTTCTTGTCCAGGTACTATTTTTCATAAAGTGTTTATTCTCTATGATAAAGATACAAGTTTCCTTGAATGGTACAAAACATAATTCAAGAAGTCAATAAATAACCTATCAAGAAATCTATAGTCAAATCCTATGGAATCTTGCCAAGGTTTAATTTTTTCTATCTCAATCTTGCTAAGGGATTTTTAACTTATGTATTTACTTATTCTATTTTATTTATTTATTTATTGAATAGTGTAAATCTTGAAAAAATCTCCTATTGGTCATCCTAAGAAGAATAAAATGCAATTGTCAATTGTTGAATCATTTGGTCTTACACAAAATTCTAATCAACCATGTAATATTCAAAATGAAGTTGTTGCTCATCTACATGAATATGATGAATCAAATAGTGTAGAGCTTGTTGAAATAGAAAACCCATCAAAGAAACACATCATAGCATTCAAATCTAAATGGAATACAAGGTTTCCATGGGCTTATGTTTTAAAACATTTAATGGTAATGAAAGGATGAAATGTTCTTGACGTGTTAAATTTAAAAGTGAGACTCCATTTTCAAAAGAGGGAACTACCATTCTTCAAGTTAGTGGTATAAGTGGCCATGCAAAATCAAAAGCTCAATTTTTGTTTTACAACTTTTGGAGGGAAAAAGTGATTGAAGCAATATTCCAATCACTAAACATGTAGAACTAATGGTAAATGTTGGGAATGAGAAAATTATATCAATGATTGAAAACATGTATTTTGTTTCTATACATGATTTATCTTTAGAAATGTATAAGTCAATATGTGACTTGAATTGGTATAAATGCACCCCATGTGTACTTCTAACAAATGAATTTTCTGCATACACAATTACCACACCAAGAAAATATTTTCTTCAAGTTTCTAAAGAGGTGTATTGGAACAATATAAAAGAGAAGATTTTACATAGGTCATTTTACTCAATTTCAGTTGATGAAAGAACTAATCAAATTATGGAACACCAATTGATTGTTTATATTACATATTTGACGAACGAAGGAAGAGGTCAATGTTTAACAAAGTTTATATGTTTACTTCAAATAAAGGATGGAATAGCTCAATGTATGTATGATCTAGTCAGAACTCTTTTAGCATAAATGGATTTATATTTGATGAAGTTTGTTGGTTTTGGATGGTGCATCTTCCATGAGGGGTATTCATGAAATTTTATCTCCTAAACTTCGTATGCTCCTAATTTATTAGTTATCCATTGCATAGCTCACAAGGAAGCATTGACAACCAATGAGGCTTCATCTCATTTTCCAGAGTTGCAATATATTAACAAATTTGAAACGAAGTTTATTCATGGCTTGGAAAAACAACTAAAGGACATGGAAAATTGAGAGAGATAATGTATACATTTCAAATCACTAAGTTAGTGGTCTTACAAATTCATCAAATTAGGTAGCTCTCAAGAGGAAAGGTCATGGAAAGACTTGTTAAACTCATGCATTATTTGTTAGGATTGGGGATTAGGGGAGAAAAAAATGTATGAGCTAACAACAATATTTCAAGTGAAAATTTGCATCCATATACTTGCAGACATGCTCATTGAATTAAATAAGTTGAGTCAAAAGTTCGAAGAGGATCATGTTGATATTACATATATTGACACTAGTTTAGATGTTTCTATTAGCATGCTTCGTAAAAAAAAATTGGAAAGCATTTTTTGTGTATATGTAGTGCATATGTCTTTTTTTTAGTTAAAGCATAAAGAGGAACCCTTGAATTTGCAAATAACACAAGTATGGTACATTTACATCCATTGAGGTTCGAAATTTTTCCAAATATGAAAATATTCGAGGCTACTATATGATTGTATTCTTTTGTGAAAATGTTTTATTGTGAAGGTGATCAAATTTTTATATAGAAGATTTGAAGATTTACATGCCTTTAATGTGGCTAAGTTTTTCACTTTTCAACATTATTATGAAGAAGTGAATGATATAGACTATCCAACAAAAAAATAGTTGAAATGTTCATGTGAAAAAAATAGTGTTGGGGAATTATCTATTGTGGATATTGCTAGATGTTTGGGTGAAATGAATGAATTTATTTGTGCTATTTGTAAATCATACCCTAAAAAGCATATGTATGTCATGAGGCCTATGTGGAGATGAACATGAATGGTTTGAAGACTTTCCATATTTGATGTAATTATGGCAAGCTATTTTTGTTATCCCAATAACCAGATGAGTGCGTGAAAGAGGCTTCTGAAATTAAACAGGGTAAAAAATGATGATAGATAAAGGTTTTCATTGGAGACACTAGATATGTTAATGTTTCTATCTCTAATTGCACATCATGCTCTAAATGAGGTAGACTGGAATGCTACTTATGATGTATGGAAATAAATGAAAACTAGAAATACATTTCCATTGGGAAAATATATTTATATTTTCAATTATTTAAGTCCAAATACTTTTGAAGATCATCAAATGAATAGAAGTAACATATATTTTAACTTTTTTAATGGAACTTGTGAATTTTTTTGTTTATTTACTAGTTATATCGAGCTTTTATAGTGTTTTATTGAAGCTACTCTTTAAATTTTAAAGATTTAGAATGGCACTATTTCATTATGGAATTTTTTTAGAGGTTTATTTAATATATACTTTTGAGTAAGAGTGAATTTTTTTTATAACCTTTCATCCTTGAAGAGTTAGATGAATATATGCCCTTCCAAATGAAATTAAGAGCAAATCTTCAAATTTAATTACTGATTCCAATATCCTCTAATATCAACTTATCCAATTATCCAATTGAGGTGAGAAAAATACTTCCAACAGTGTTGCGTTTTCGTTTAAAAAACAATAAATTCAGCGAATGAACCTCAAAAAGCCAAAAACGATTTGTCCACTATAGAATCGAAGCCTCATATGTAAGCATGATTTTTGTCAATTCGCACCAGGTCAAAAAGAAAGGGCGGATGTGATCAGCGATGGGATAGTTTAGATTTTAGAATAGCGTAGGGGCGTCAAAGTATTTATGAAAGCCTTTCATTTTACATTTGGGGGTAGAGTATGGCCTTCACGTTACACTTTCAATTCTTGTTTCTTTTAACTCAACTTTTTCGATGTTTGTTTCGATGCATATTTATTATTTAGTAATGTTTAGTCTATAAATTTTAGAGATAAGGAATATTATGTGTAAATTTTAGAGATTAGAGATATTAGGACAATTTAATTTTAATTATTTTTTTAAATAAGTAACTAGAAGGAAATATAATTTAGTTATAAATAAAATTGTTATATATGAAATACTTGTTTGTGTTTTAAATTTTGTGCCAGTAATCTATTTTTGGTTAGTACATAATTTTATTGTGTTTATATTAGTATTTTACAATTTTAGTATGAGGATGATATGTATTATGTATATATATATTTTTTATTTTAAAAGTATTTCTATATATAATAAAAAAATGATATCAACTAGAATAAATGAAATAACATATGTGATTAATATTAAAAATATTTTATATTTAGAAATTAAGTAAATTATTTGAATACCATACATAAATCTATTCCCTAAGAAAAAAAATCAATTGAAGTAAAAAATGTAGTTACTTGTTATAAAAAAATAAGGAGGAGATATGTCATTCTTGAATATATATATTAAAAATATAAAATAAGATGTGACACTTGAATATTAATAATAATAATAATAATAAAATCAATGTGGTCAAGAAAATATTAAATATTCTTTTTGGAATGTAGAACTTGAGAAAATGTTTGCACTTAAAGGGATTTGATTCCACTCAAGGCATTATATATCTGGAATTAGATTTATCTAAGGTGGTGTTGAAGTGATTCATATAAACGCATATTATAAACTTGTTTAAATTTGAAACAAATTTATAGTTCTAACTAAATTTATTTTATGTATAGCTTTAACAATTGTGTACCTTTAAAGTTAGCCAAAATAATTTCATTGGGAACATTGTAAATACAATTATTTAAACCAATTAATTTACAAACAAGTCACCATACAACATAGAGAGCATTATGAAAATGCATAATAGTTAGAAAACCATCAACATATTAAAGAGTACAAAGACATGTTAAAGTATAAAATCAATAGCTTGATGAACAAGTGTGCAAGGTGCATTTCACATGGAAAAAAAATACTTTATCCGCAGTTTGTCACATCTACTTACATTCTTCACACAAATGAGTCAAATAATTTATATAATACTTCATCTTACAACATCCAGAGAATCAATTAATTTTTATTCTTTTCAAAAGTTTAGTTTCGAAAGGAATTTACACAACCAGCAATGGAAAAGCCTATAATATTGTTGAGGAATGATAGGATGATTCAAACTATAGGTAAGAAATGCTTCTTTGCAAAACTAATGTTGGGTTGACTAAGAAGTCCTAAGACCTAGAAAATTATTGTTATGGTGGATATAACTCATTAGTGGGATACACATGAATCCACTCTATTTTGGATGAGTTGATTGTGTCTATCCTAAGGTAGTGCTTCTTTTATATGATTGTTTCATCTTTTAAGTGTAAATATCGACTCATTACTTGTGTTAAGACTACTTTAGTTACATTGCATATTTGTTGGAAACTTCTTAAGAAACCCCATAAATTGATCTTTTTGTTTCATATAATATGGCTTGTTTCCATTTTGAATAGATACTAACATGATAAGTGTGTAAAAATCTAGTCGTCTCTTTGTTTTCCCCTTTAATCTTTCATTTTAAGAGATAGATGTAGATACTACCAGTATTATGATTCTTTGGGTAGTGTGTTTCATCATGACCTGTTTCATACTAGATATTACAAAGGTGATAAGAATATAAAGAGATAACAATATATTTCTATAACGTCATTACTAGTTTTGTGAAGATTTCCTCTTATAAAGTAGAGGATTCCATTTTGATTTCTAAATATGCAACAAAGGTATATAAATAAAAATATTTTTTTCTCCCAAAAACATTAATTTGGATCTCGACTTGTATGATATATATTCACGTTCCTCATAAACAAAAGGGAAAATTTATGTTTCCTTTTTAACTTCTTGTAATTCCTGTCAAATCAATGTTTATTATTCTTGTCTAGTATTTTGTTGACATCCTATTGCTACACAACCTAGATCCATAGTAAGATCTTGATCATTGTTTGCAAAAATATATTTTATCTTGAGCTTCCACAACTCAAAACTTTTCCCATTAAATTTCTCAATCTCTATTTTCAAACCAATCACCATTCTTTTCTAGCATAAGAATCACCACTATAGATCTTTCAATAAAACAAGGATTATCATGTGTCCATGATAACCAAACTCCTATTCCCAAAGGTTTAATCAGGTGCTCAAAATTAGGTTCAAAAATCAAAGTGTCATAATCTTGATAAAATTAGCTTCAAATCAAAGAGATCATCATTCTGATTCCAATGGTATGAACAACACTAAAATCTGATCTCATATGCAGAAGTTAAAGCAAGTCAAAGTTCAAGTTTGACTTGCTGACATGGCAGAATTGGATTATGTGGCAATCTCCTTCAGCGAATGAGGAGGTGCCAAGTGGAAAGCCACCATTGGCCCCCACATGTCACAATTCACATATCGGAGGCGGGTTGGCATTAAAAATCGGCCCCAGAGCAAGCCAAGTTGTGATGTGAGAATCGCAATCGCACATTGACGAAGGAAGGTGTTACAGAATCAGCCCCGATAGGTTCAGGTTGTCATGTGATATCACAATCGCATATTGCAACAAGATAGGTCCTGCATATGTATAGTACCATTGGTTTTCCACCGATTGTGATATCCCAGATGCGATAAGGTTGGGCTATAGTTTAATTTCCCATCGAGTTCGTCACATCACTCACCATGTTCACAGGCCATAAGACCTGCTAGACTTCACCAATTGCGATTTACAAGGGACAGTCAGTGCTGACGGATTATGGCCCACCACATGGCAAAATTATCGCTCGGTTAGCGACTTTTTGGAGTGAAATTGTGGGTTCTTGTCGAATGTGGAGCAATTTTTGGAACAAATAGTGGGAAAAGTAGGAGAGGTCATAACTTATCCA
Source organism: Pinus taeda (assembly GCA_000404065.3). Taxonomy (NCBI): domain Eukaryota; kingdom Viridiplantae; phylum Streptophyta; class Pinopsida; order Pinales; family Pinaceae; genus Pinus; species Pinus taeda. The sequence continues at coordinate 82,447 of APFE031440015.1, forward strand.
ATTTTTCACCAAATTGGATTAAAAAAAAGAGATTAGATGGTTATTTTTGGACATTCTAAACTGATGGGAACATATTTCAGAAGCATTTGAGCATTGTAAACACATTTTTTACGCTTTTAAGCATAATAGTGAGGCCTAAGCCATTGGAAGTTGGATCAAGGAGACATAGCCCAAGAGGGGTGAACTCTTTTATCATGTTCGATGAATATTATAGTAATGTGTTTTTTATGATGCTCTGTATATTTTTATGTTATTATTCAGTTTCTGATTTATGTTAAATTTCTCATAAAATTAACATAAAAAAAATTTCATTTCACTTGCAAAAATTGATGAATCCTTAAGCACAATGAAAGCATTTTGTTTATAATCTGAGGAAGATCTTAGCACCACAAACTAATATTCTAAATCAGATCAATTTGGTATCAGAGCACTAGGTCTGCTTTGTGAAAGAAAGATTTAATTGTTTGCAATTTTATGTCATGCTTACAAGGTTAAAACTCAAAAGAGGTGAAGGGAAGCTGGTTCGAAGCCCTAAAGTTTGGTCAAGGTGAAGGAGGGAAAGGTTTCCACAATCTCCAACGCCATTTTAACCTCAAGTTGTATTTGAGACTCCAGAGATCATGTCTCATGAAGGAGAACCTACAAACATGATAGAAGATAAGAAGACCTTCAAAAAGGCTATCTTTGAGATATGAAAAAGATGGTGAATGTCCTCTATGAAGAGAGGAATAGCAGGTTGCAAGGAAAAAGATCCAAACCTCCCAAAGGAGAAGGCTATTCAAGAGGAGGTAATGGAAATGGAGACAAACCTCCACCCTCTCAGCCATCTTCTCCATCTTCTTCTTCACAAGTATCTTCACCCTCTTCCACTAACACAACCCTTACTCATACTCATCATCATTCTTGAAAAGGAACTGGTAAATCACTTTTTTTTAAACTTGATGTTAAATTTGAGTTGCCCATGTATAATGGTGAAGTGAATGCAGAGAAGCTTGATAATTGGATTCATCAATTGGAGGTATTTTACAAGATTCAAAACCTTCAAGAGGATGACATAAAGATTCGGTTAGATTCCTTGAGAATGGAGGCTGTAGCACTAGTATGGTGGGAATCAAAGACCCAGGAGGAGATTAAAAAACATAGTAAGATATCAATTTCTTATAATGATTTCATTGCTACAATTAAAAGACAATTCTACCCTCTAGATTATATGTAGAAATCCATCATGAATTGGCAGAACTTTAGACAGCTAAAAGGTCAAAATGTGCAAGATTACACCCAAGAAATCATAAAAAGGTCTTTGATATTAAGTGTGGATTTGCAATCACATGACACAATTTTGAAGTACATAAGAGGTTTACACAATTACCTTAGGCATACTATCTTAATGTTTAATCCCAATAATCTAGATAATGTGTGTGTGCAAGCCACTCATCTTGATGCAAGAGGGAAAAACAACCTAGAAGAATGTAGTAAAAATCCATTTAAGAATAAAGGAAAGGAAAATGATTTCAAAGGAAAGGCAAAGAAAAATGCATCTATAAAAAAAAAAAAGAGAAACTTACATGCAAACATTGTTCCGAAGAGGGTCATGATGAAGCTCACTGTTGGATGCTTCATCCCGAAATGAGACCAAAAAGAAACAACTACAAAGGAAACCAGAAGAGAATTTCAACCACTCAACAGGATTTGGGATTCGATTCATGTGATGAAACTAAAATCACAGCCATGGGGTTAAAAGAAAAGGAATCCATTGCCAGCACTAGTTCTTCAGACTCGCAAAATGAAACTCCAAATGAAAAAAGGAGAATAGAATTGTTTCACATAAGGGTGATCTCAAAACATAACAATATTGATATGTTGTTTAATAGTGGATCTCAGGCCAATCTTATCTTTGAAACATTGTCAAGAGTTTAAATATGGAAATTGTTCCACATCATAAATCGTATCCGCTTGGATGCGTGTGTGACAATGCGTAATTGCAGGTTACGAGAAAGTATAAGATGAGATTCGCCATCACTGCAAAATTCATAGATGAAGTGGAGCTTGACGTTGTGTCATTAGATATTTGTGGCATCATCTTGGGCAACTCGTACCTTTATGACAGAAGAGCTATCTTCCACCGACATGAAAACAAAAATGGAGTAGAATATATTGTGAGAGCTCACAACAAGAAAACAAATATTTCGCTCGTTAATGCAGGGCAGATGAAAAGAATAGTGAATTCAAGTAAGAATTATATGCTTCTCATGATCAAACCTAAGAATGATGTTGATAATGAAGCTTTTAAAGGTTGTGATTCGAAATTGAAATCTGAATTCATTGATGTAGTTAACCAATATGATGAAATGTTTTAGGAACCAAAGGGATTACATCCCAAGAGAGGAATCCAACATGAGATACAGTTGAAATAGGATTGTCCTTTTCCTAGCATTGCCATGTAGAGGATGTTAGTGATGGAAAGCGTAGAAATTAAGAACAAAATTCAAGAGTTTTTGAACAAATGGATCATCAAACCATCTTCCTTTCCATGTCGTTCACCTATTGTCTTGGTGCCAAAGAAGGATGGAACATGGTGCATGTGTGTGGAATTTCATGTATTGAACAAAATTACATTAAAGAATCATTACCCACTTCCTTGAATAGATGATTTACTGGATCAATTGAAAGATGCAAAGTATTTTACTAAGTTGGACTTAAGAAGTGGCTACCATCAAATTAGTGTAGATGAAGGAGACATTTGGAAGACAGTGTTCAAAACAAAATAGGGTTTGTTTGAATGGTTATTTATGATGTTTGGTTTATGTAATGCTCCTGGTACATTCATGCTTGTGATGAATGATGGGTCATATTGTTGGAGGAGGTGAGTTGAAAATAGATCCCTCCAAGGTTGACATCATTGTGAATTGGCCAAGGCCCAAAGTAGTTACAGACATAAGAAGTTTTCTGGGAGAAGCCCAATATTGGAGGAAATTCATTATTAACTTTTCTCTTATAGTTGCTCCTTTGCATGTGTTGACAAGCGTGAAAAATATTTTTCAATGGAGAGGAAAACCGCAAAATTCCTTTGATGCATTGAAGCAAAATATCAGTATAGCTCTCATACTCGCACTTCCAGACTTGAGACAGTCGTTTGAGATTCAAATTGATGCTAGTGATTATGTTATGGGTGCAATCCTCATGCAACATGGTAACCCTATATGTTTTCATTCAAAAAATTTTAAGGGTGCAATGATTAACTATCGTACATATGACAAGTAATTGTATGCATTGGTGCGAAGTGTGAAAACTAGAAACACTACCTAATGGGTAAGGAAATAGGCATTCACACTAATCATCAAACATTGAAATACTTTCAATCTCAATCAAAGTTGCAGAAATCAAGGCACTTTCGATGGATGGGTTTCCTTCAACAATTCCACTTGGTAATCAGGTACAAGAAAGGTATCTACAATAAATTTGTTGATATGCTTTCTAAACCAATTGTTAGTGCAGCTACTTTACTCAAGCATAATTTTGTTTTACATGAAAGTTATATTGAATAGTATGCATTAGATAATGACTTTCAATATGTTTATGCAATCTGAATGAATTTTTGAAGGAATTTATTGGAAAATTTGTAGTAGTATATCTGGATGATATATTAGTTTACCGCAGATCTAAGGAGGAGTATATGATACACCTGAATTATGTCTTACAGAGACTACAACAAGAAAAGTTACTAATAAATTTAAAGAAATGTTCATTCATGAAGGAGGAATTGGTATATTTTGGCTTTTTTATTTCTACTGAGGGACTAAAGATGGATCCAGAGAAGATAAAAGCAATCATAGAGTGGCCTTCACCAAGAAGTGTCTTTGAGGCAAGAAGTTTTCACGGTCTTGCTAGTTTTTACAGGAAATTCATAAGGAATTTTAGTAAGATTAATGCTTCAATTATTGACACAATAAAGAAGGACAGACAACCATTTAAATGGATTTCTCAAGTAGAAAAGAACTTCCAGCTATTGAAGAGAAAGATTACTGAGAAGCCTATTTTGATTTTACCCAATTTTAATAAACCCTTTCAAGTGAAGTGTGATGACAGTGGAGAAGCCATTGGAGCTGTTTTAAATCAGGAGGATAGGTATATAGCTTACTTTGGTCAAAATTTGAATGAGTCAAAGAAGAAATATTCTTCTTATGACAAGGAGTTTTATGCAGTGGTGAAATCTTTGAAGAAGTGGACACATTACTTGATGTCCAAGGAGTTCATACTATATTCAGATAACCATGCATTACAGTACATTATGCAATAGCCAAACAGAAGCATTCAAAATGGGTAGAATACCTTCAAATTTTTAATTTTGTGTTAAAACATATAACTGGTCAATCAAACAAAGTAGCAGATGCCTTAAGTAGAAAAAGCATTTTAGTTAAAGAAAGTCAAATTCAAGTGTTGGGATTTGATTTCCTTAAAGAGTTATATGGGAAGGATCTAGATTTTAAAGAGGCATTTGAAGCTTGTAGAAATCATGTTCTGTTAGACAGAAGAAAGTGGTTGAATTATTTCCTGCAAGAAGGATTGTTGTTTAAAAGAAATCAGTTGTGCATACCCAATTGTTCTATAAGAGCAAATTTGATCAAGGAGAAACATAGTGGTGGACTAGGAGGACATTTTGGTGCAGACAAAACTTATGAGCAGTTGAACCGGTTTTACTTTTGGCCAAAGATGAGAGCTGAAGTGGAAAAGTATGTGAAAAATTGTAAAGTCTGTCAGTATGCAAAGGGAAGGAGCCAAAACACAGGTTTGTATGTTCCATTACCTATTCCAAATAGGCCTTGGGATATCGTAAATATGGACTTTGTTTTGGGTTTAACGAAAACTCAAAGGGGACATGATTCAATTTATGTAGTAATTGACAGATTTTCAAAAATGGCACATTTTATTCCATGTTAGAAAACCAGTGATGCTACTCACATTGTTGATATGTTTTTCAAGGAGATTGTAAGATTACATGGATTACCTAAGAGCATTGTTTCAGACAGAGACACCAAATTTGTTGGACATTTATGGAGGACATTATGGAAGAGGCTTGGAACTAAACTAAGTTTCAGTTCTGCTTATCATCCTCAGACTGATGGACAGATTGAAGTTGTCAATAGAATCTTGGGTAATCTCTTGAGAAGTCTTGCAGGTGAACATCCAAAACAGTGGGATCATGTATTGGCATAGGCAGAATATGCTTATAATGATTCTCCTAATAGGAGTACAGGGCAGAGTCCATTCCGTATAATTTATGGAATGCACCCAAGGGGAGTGTCTGAATTGAGAGATTTGGGAAAAGCTGAAATGAGAAGTGCTAAAGGAGAATATTTTGCTACAGAAGCTCAAGCAATGCATGAATAGGTAAAACATCAATTACAAGACAGCAACATAAAATACAAGAACATACTAGATTTGAAGAAGAGAGAAGTTGAATTTGAAGTTGGAGATTTGGTTTTAGCACACCTGAGAAAGGAAAGATTTCCAAAAAGGGAGTATAACAAGCTAAAGTTTAAGAAAATTGGAGCATGCAGAGTCTTGAGGAAATTTTTTGCAAATGCATATGAAATTGAATTACCCCCTGATGTTGGAATATCTCCAATTTTCAATGTTGCTAACTTATGCAGGTATGAAAAGGGACAAGCAGATGACACAGCAGAAGACAAGGAAAAAAAGAGGTGGATTGGTTAAAACAATTACCTATAGCAAAGGAATTGAAGCCAGAGAGGATTTTGGACAAGAAATTGTTGAAGAAGACAAGAGGACAGGAGTATTTTCAGTATTTGGTCAAATGGAAGGATCAACCAATTGTTGAAGCTACTTGGATGACAAATGCCATGCTACAAAAGTTGGGTAGTTCTGTAGAAGAGCTCATGGATAGGAGCCCATGAAGAATTTTGTCCTCGGGAGTGTGATGCAGGAGCATGAAGCTTGAAGACAAAAGGCTTCGAATTTATTCCAGAAATACAAAAAAAAAAAAAAAAATACAACAAAGGAAGGAGTGGGATCCTTTAGTTGTCAATTTACAAAGTCTTCTAGATAGGATTTGAGCTAGGATTTAGGGATTGAGTGATTTTATAATTAATTCAAGATATTTAGATTCAGTTGATATTCTCAAGGAGAATATCAACCAGATTAGATATTGTCCAAGATTAGGCAGATTCAACCCATTAATTAAGAATCTAATTGTTAGAATGAAATAGTATTTATGTAAGTTCTGAATGATTGTAAAGGGATTTTGACTGATTTGGCTCGATTGGCCATATAAGATTAAGTTATAGAATTTGTATCTCTATGTATTTTTGTGTATAATTGGTCAATCCCAAAGTCGTTGCATCCCTCTGAAATATCTCTGAGTTCTGTTGATTTGCAGTTTGGCTTTTGAATTAGAGTGTGTAAAGTATGTATTATATGATAAATCTTGTGTTTTTGTGATTTGAGATAACTTGGTCATGTTCTAAAAACATTAGAGAATAAGGGTTCAGACAAGTTAAATGTAGTGGGAGTGTTATGTTTGACAAAACAGAGAACGGAAAACCTGACAAAATCGTGTTAACCAAAGGAATCTAGAACCATCTAATCTACAGATCCAATAGGTATAACAGTCATCGCGCATCAATAAGCTCGTGTGTTAGTCAAGGAAGAAGAGTGGTTTATTCAACGTAGCTGGTTATCGAGTGGAGGAAAAGTGGTAAGATGTCTTTAGAAATTCTAAGCGGTCCCATTGATTGACCGACACATAACATTCGGCGGAGAGAGAAAACCACTTTATTGGGTGGATGAACATTATGCAAGATTCTCATCCGATATCGTTGCTAACCATTGGATCAAAAGGGCTTTGATCAACAGTGGAGGATCGCCACTTAGTTTTGTTGATCGAGGAACCAACAACCGTAGGATTGAAAGGTAAGATCAATGGCAGAGACTTAGTGTGAAATATTTAAGGAAAAGGCAGAGGCGATAAGGAATTAACCAAAAGTTTAAACTCCTTTTTAATTCCATGAAATTAAAAGTTTATCATATTGTGGTTAAAATGAAGAATTTTTGCTAATTTAGGAGAATAGCCAAGCTTGAAGGTAGATGTCTGATACTCCAAAGGAAAACCAAGAAGAAGTTCCACCTGAACTTGCAAAAATCGTTTCTGGATTTGAACGATTGTCTATTACACCTGCACCCAAGCCACCAAATGAGATATACATGTGTGATCTGATTTAGAATAGGTGTGCAATAGGGAACACGGAGACGGATTAGATCTAATAGATATGAAATGAAAACATATTTCTTGATCTATTTATGTTTGTAGCTAAAAAGGATAGATCTCTAATGATGGTATGAATCAACATATAATATTTTAACAATATGTATGTCGATATTTGAGTTTGACATATGTTGTGTTATGCAGTGAAAGTATGATTCAGTGATTTCATATTTGTACATTAGTTTGCCTCTGAATGGTTGCGTACATACGTGAATCTGTCTCCGCAGGGTCGTGTATAAATTTTTCAAATTTATACTATATGTTGAGATTTTTACTTGGGTGTTATGCATGGTAGTCACGTACATAAGTTGATATGTTATTTGGAAGTTGCATATATACTAGGCTTTTACAGTATGGCTTGTTGATCACATTTGATTAGTTTTTGTTATATTTGTTGTTGTTTGTCGATGATGTCTCTATCATGATAATTTGTGTTTGACAGTACTAATTGGATTGACTTGGTTATGGAATGGAATGTTGAATAGCGATGATGTTACAATGTGGTTATCTGTAATTGGTCAAATTATCTATGATTGATTCAGTACATAATTCAGTGGTTATTTTAATATTACATTGATTCAGATTCAATTGTTAATGCTATGAGATATGTACGCAGGTATGATACAGAGGAAGCACATATATACATGGGTGTGCTTCAAAATAGTAGTGTATACATTTTAATATATGTCTGGTCGGGGTTTGCAAGAACAACACTATGTTTATGTGATGGTGAACAGTGTATGGTTTATTAACGAATGGTTGGTATGATCTAATAGCTTATATCTATTATGGATTTGTTTTGGTTGCAATAGTTGGATGAGATTCTGTGATTAGTTTGTTGATGTTATAGTGATTCATTTGGTTCAGTGTTTGGATGATTTGATTCAGTATTTGGATTCAGAGTTGTTATTTGGTTTGGGCTTAATTTTGAAAGTGGGTCTAATCTGAAAATATGATGAAAAGTGGCCTACAGTTTTTGATGTTTTGAATCATGTGGATCTAGTATGAAATATTATGAAGCATGGTCCACAAAGGTGTTGGGGGCTGGATCCTTCAATAAGGGATTCAAAGCTTCCTTCTAGTAGTAGCTAGTAAACGTTTTTAGGGGGTAGGTGCTTCCTTCCAGTAGAAGCTAGTAAATGAGATGAGGGAGTTGGAGATACCTTCTAGTGGGTGCTAGAGAATGAGAGAATGTTGTAGGCTTCTACATGTGTGTGTCTGCATACTGGTAAGAGTCTATGCTAGTACAATATTGTAAGAAGTTTTCTTAATGATAAAAAAAGAAGACAAAGACAACAACAGTGGTGGTTTTATCCCACATTGGGTTTCCACCTAAAATATTGGTGTCCTCATTTGTTGTTATGTTTCTTATCTGAGAGTATTTATTCTTCTCTTTAATTCATACTTATGTCTAATGAAATTAATAATGCACTGGTTAAAAATAAAGATCTAATGGAACTTATGAAGAATTCATTATCTGGATATACGCGATTGTCTTTCACTGAAGTCACGTACATATGTTGGTTGCTTAAATAATAGCAGCATACATAATTTAGAATAATAAATTGAAAATATGAAGTGAGTTTAAAATACCAATTCACACACCACCCACCCCCCCCCCCCCCGCCCCCCTAGTATTTTTCCCAACAATATGGTATCAGAGCAAGTCACTCTAGTTAAATCTTAAACCACTGAAGTGGATCAGGGACGATGGGAAAGAAGCAAAATAAGAAGGCAACTCAAAGGAAGAAATCAATTCAGGAGAGTAGTGGCAATGATGTGTCTAATGTTGTGGAAATATCTGCATTTATAGGTCAAGAACAATATGCAATAGAAGAACAAGGAAGTCAGAAACAATGGACAATAAAGGTATGCCTATATTAATTAATGATAATTATAATGAATGGAAAGAAAAGATGATGTCTAATCTAATGGACCTTGGATCTGATGTTTGGCATTTAGTATGCAATGGTTACACTAAAATTCCCCCATTAGGTGAAGAATCGCAAAAGAATAATAAGACACTAAGTGACATCATTAATAGCATGCTTGATTCAACATTAAAAAGGGTTATGCATTATACAACTGCAAAGGAAGCATGGGATGATCTATAACCAATCCATGATGAAAAAACAAAGGAAAATTGTTCATCAAGAGAACCAACAAGTAATTTTGTATCAAAAGGTGAGTATGTTATGTTAGATGGAGTTATTGATTCAGAAGAAGATAGGTTAGAGGAAATTCTTAATCCTAGACGAAAACTTGATTTTGCCTTAAAAAAATTTAACAATCTTAAGGATAACTTGCAAGCATATGATAAAAAATATCATGTTAAATCGGTAAATGTTGTAGAATCTAAACAATATTGTGAAATATTTGAAGCTGAGATCACCTCTCTAAGAGTGGATCCTGAAAATTCAAACAAGAAAAATGAAGAGTTACTTCAAATATTTGAATAACAAGAGAATGGAGTGAAGGAAGAGATTATTGAATTAAAGGAGCAATTTGAAAAAGGAAGAAATGTTGAAGAAGGAATGAGGAAGCGGTATTTGCAAAAGGAAGAACAATACCAAATAATGGAGGTTGATATAAACATTCTAAATGTTAAATTAAAAGAAAAGGATAAACACTTGAGATTTCAAGATAGTACTAAGATTTTGTATAACATTCATTTCTAAGTAGAGGTCTCCTTCCATTAAATATGGTCTTGGTTTTCATGAAACTGTAAAAGGAGAATCTAGTTCACATGCATGTGCAAGGATCTTGAAAGATAACAATACGAAATCTGAAATCCTTCTTAAAGAAATAAGAAGTCAACCAGATCAACATCCAAGGAAGATGAATTTTCAAACGAAATCATTTGCTCCCAACCATAGAAACATTAATCAATTCCCTCCTCTTATCAATATTGTTGCATGCTTTATATGTCATAATTATGTACATGTTCCAGCGAATTGTAGAAGCAAATTGTTTCGATCTCAAGAAAATAGCCACTTCACAGGAACGTCATCAGCTCTCAGGTGCTCAGGTTTCTTTAAGGGATATTGTTTTTCTTGCAACATATTTGGTCATAAAGCTATTGATTGCAATAGAAGGAATATGAACAAACATTGTATGATTCCTTAGCTCTGTTTTCTGGTCCTATAAGATGTTATACGTGTAGCAAGACTGGGCATGTAGAAAAAGAATGCAAGAATAAGTCAATGGATCTCCACAGACAACATGGAAAGCAACTAGATAAGAACATTTTTACCAAAATACATGAAAAATATGGATCCACCTGCACTTCTCATATTAAGCAAAAGGAAGAAGAAAAAATAAGGTGTGATATTTCTCTTTGCTCATTTGAAGATGAAGATGAATGATACATAGATAGCGAATTTTCTCATCACATGCCTAGAGATAAGAACAATTTTGAATCTCCTAAGAAAAACAAAGATGGTAAAATAAATACTTGGAAATAATGCTCCAGCAAAATTTCTAGGAAAAGGTAAAGCCAAACTTGATAAGTATAGAAAAGCGGTTTATGAATTGTTAGTTCAAGGGCTAAAGAAAAATATTCTAAGTGTTGTTCAATTAGTTGACAAAGGATATATAATTGTGTTTACATCAACTAAATGAAAGGTTATAGATGAATAAATTGCAAAGGTTATAGCAAGAGGATACAAAAATCTAGATAAATAATGTGTGCTAGTATAGAAAAATTCAAGCAGAAATGAGAGGGATAGTTCCTCTTCTTTAGATTCAGAATAAAAGAAGATGGTATCCACTGCAATCTATTTTTCTTAATGTGTAATTCTAACAATGACTACAGAATTAATGTGAGGTTCATAACCTCATGAAGAGCAGGTGATGATTATCAGGTCCACAGGATCACTGGTGTATGATCTCAAGGGGATCTATGCATGCATATCTTGATTCCCTATGTTGTTTTGATATTCATTTAGTGATTCTTATATTATTGACACTGCATTTGATGAAGTTATAGTGAACAGGAACAAACATGTCATGTTCAAGGGGAGTTGTAGTTATGAAAAATTGGCAATTTACTTTTTGTACATAGATCACATGAAGGACAGTCACATGTATATGTTGTTTTTGGTCTAGACATTTGTATATATTTCTCAGTGATGAATAAACAGTGGCACAGATTCATGGGTAATCTCTCATATGTTTTTATTAGTTGGTTATTGGTATTCTGGCACTGACATTGATTTACTACATACTATTAATAATGCCCATATGTTTCTTAGGAATGATGTTGTTTCATGATGGTTCATGAGTTGTTGCAAAATGTTATTTTTGTTATGGTCCTTTGATGGATTTGTTGATTGATAATTTTGATCTAATCAAATTTGATGGTGAATAGTTGGCACAAGTTTAGGGGGAGCATCTATTATGCTTCCAATAGTGCATTGTTGGAATTATGGTTCCTTGTTGTATGATGGTGTTTTTGGCCTGCTCACTCTTTGCTGAAGTTGATGAGAATATATATGTTGATCATTAGTTATTATTAAGGCATGGATTGGATATGATGAACTTATAGTTGATTTTTATATGTTACTTGAGTTACACTTGATAAAAGGGATGTGTAGGTTATGGTCATTGTTGGTATTGGTTGATGATGATAATTTTATGATTCACTCACTGCTTGTTAACATTGATATGATATTGTCATTATGTCATATGGATGATTCCTATATATTTCTCAAGTTTGGTAAAGTTGTTGTTAAAAATTTAAGATATGTATACTAAAGATGTGATGTTGTTGATCAGTTCTACGGCTTGTGATGATGGAGGTACTTTTGGTTTGCACATATAATATTGATACATGTTCATGGTGTCTGATATTTCTATTCAAGGATTGTGACTCTTCATACTTATGGAGAGAGTGTGTTGAGCTTGATGTCATAAGGTCCAGAGAATGAGTTTCTAACAAAGATTGATTACAATATCTTATGATTCTACTTCAGTTCCTTGGTGATGCTTGGAACCATTTCACATTTGGTCAAATGTTGATGATAATGGAGAGTTTGATGATACACTGACCTATCATACATTACTTCTTGATGATGAGAATGTTCATGATGCTTCTATATTTTTGCTATAAAATGTTCATGTTGCAGGTTCCTATATGGTATATGGTGGTTGTTAATGACTCTCGTGATCTTACTACCTCATTGTTGAGGTCGTGGTTTTGGTTATAAATGCCATATTTCTCTCTATATGTAAAGGTTAAGACCTATGGTGTAAATCACTGTAAAATTAAATCATTTACTAGATATTGGGATCAAGTTGTGTCATGTATGTAATCCCATTTTGGGACATTGATCTAAACTTTGGGTCAAAAATGTAAACCCAATATTTTGGGTGTTTGATGTAATCATGATTCGTTGGTGATAGGAAAGGCCATTTTTGGTTTAGTCATAAAGTATTGTACTCTATTGAACAACATTGTGTTTCTGTAATGATGAACAGTGTATGGTTTATTGATGAATGGTTGGTATGATCTAATAGCTTATATTTGTTATTTATTTTTTTTGTTGCAATAGTTGAACGAGATTTAGTGATTGGTTTCTTGATGTTATAGTGATTCAATTAGTTCATTGTTTGGATTATTTGATTTAGTATTTGGTTTCAGAGTTGTTACTTGGTTTTGGCTTAATGTTGGAAAAGGGTCTAGTCTGAAAATATGACGAAAAGTGGCCTACAGTTTTTTATATTTTGAGTCAGGTGGATTGAGTATAATATTATGAAACGTGGTCCACAGAGGCATTGAGGGTTGGAGCCTTCAGTAAGGGAGTCAAAGATACCTTCTAGTAGTAGTTAGTAAACTTGTTCATGGGGTAGTTGCTTCCTTCTAGTAGAAGATGGTAAACGAGATCAAGGGGTTGGACCTCCCTTCTGGTGGGTATTGGAGAACAAGAGAAGGTTGTAGCCTTGTGTAGGTGGGTGCATGCATACTAGTAAGAGTCTGCACCATTACAATATTGTAAGAAGTTTCTTCATAATAAAAGAAGAAGAGAGACGATGGCAGCGGTGGTTTTCTCCCACATCGTGTCTCCACCTAAAATCTTGGTGTCCTTTGTTGGGTGTGGACCCTGATTATCTTATTTATTCAGAGGTATGACCACATTGGACCCTAGTTCATAATGGGGCGGCAATGCCACCCGTAAAATATATGCTATAGGGGGGTCCAGGGGGATGGTTGCAACCTTTGGGAGCCCCCCCTGGTGGGGGATCAGGGGCAACACCCTCGAAGCTAAAAATAGATGTAAAATTATCTTGTAAAATGTTGTAATTTTGTAGTCAGTCTGGGTCACTCATTAGGTAAAGATCTGGCGGTAGAAGTTATGTTTAATTTAGGGTTTTTTCCCTAGAAGAAAACCCCTCACTATATATGAGGGAATTGTATTGCGTCTATGAAGATCAGCATTCTGAGTGAGGAAAATAGAGGAGATTGAGAGCGAAGAGGGAATTACAACGGATCTACTGTAGGTTGTATCTCTTCAGTTTGCTGGATAATATAAAAGGAAGGACTTGCTATTTCTCCATGGATGTAGCCCAAACTGGGTGAACCACATATATCTGTGTCTCTCTTGTTTTATGTGTTTTCTGTGTTTATATTTTTGCAATATTTTATGTGTTCTATTGCTCTGTAACAGATAATTTTCTAATAACTCGTATCAGAGTCGAAGGTCTATTTGGCTAATAAACTCGTAGGAGAGAAGGGTTCCTGATTCAAGTGGGAGCAATGGCGGAAGATGGTAGGTTTAAGGTCAAACAATTTAATGGCCAAAACTACTAGTTGTGGAAGATGCAGATGGAAGATTATTTGTACCAGAGAGATATGTACCAACCATTGAGTGGAAAGGCAAAGAAGTTGATGAGTATGACAAACACATAATGGGATATTCTTGACAGAAAAACACTTGGAACAATACGGTTGTGCCTAGCAGCGTTGGTAGCGTTTAATATTTCAAAGGAAACGACAATATAGGGTTTAATATCGACATTGGCAAAAATATATGAAAACCCTCGGCCTCAAATAAGGTATTTCTTATGAAGCATTTATTTAATATGAAGATGTCAGAAGGTGGATCTTTTGTTGATCATTTAAATTAATTTAATATACTTACCAGTCAATTAAGTTCTGTAGGGGTAACTTTTGATGATGAAGTTAGGGCTCTGTTGTTTTTGTGCTCAATGCCAGAAAGTTAGAATGGTTTAGTTATGGCCATTAGCGACTGTCTCTAGATCTAGTACTTTAAAGTTTGATGATGTTGTCGATGCAATCCTTAGCAAGGAAATGCAATGGAAAATCTCTGGTGAGACATCAAGTAATTCTTTGACTGTAGAGACTGGGGGAAGAAAAATGGAAAGAGGAAAGAGCCCTCGATATTGCAGTAAGTCAAGAAAAGGCATATTCAATTCCAAATCAAGGATAGTGTGCTGGAAATGTGGGAAGAAAGGACACCTAAAGAAAGACAGCAAGTCTCAGAAGGGAAAAGAAGGAGACGTGCAGCAAGAAAATAATCATGAAGCGAATGTAACAAGTGATGTGTTGCAAGATGATTTGATTCTTTCATTAGAAAATATTATTGATGCCTAGGTGGTAGATTCAGGGGGCTCATTCCATGCCACACCTAATAGGAAACATTTTCATGATTATGTTCAAGAAGATTTTGGACAGGTTCGATTGGGTGATGATAAACCCTGTAAAATCATTGGAGTGGGTACAGTTTTCATAAAACAATAGAATGGAAATCAATGGCTATTGAAGGAGGTAAGGCATGTTCCAGATCTGAAGAAAAATCTGATTTCAACAAGGCAGTTGGGAGGTGAAGGTTGCGTAACTATTTTCACAGACAAAATCTAGAACGTCACTAAAGGAGCCCTGGTAATAGCAAAAGGAGAAAAGGTTGGTACACTATATTTATGCAATGGTATTTCTAATTCTGTTAATTCTTTAACCTCTACAAGAGAAGATATGGCATTGTGGCATCATAGGCTCGGGGACATGAGTGAGAAGGGGATGCAGATCCTTCACTCAAGAAATTTGTTGCAAGGTTTGAAGCATGTTGATTTAAAATTATGTGGGAATTGTGTTTATGGAAAACAAAAGAGAGTCAAATTCCTCAGAGTTGGGAAAGAAAAAAAGAGAAAAAAATTAGAGCTTGTGCATATAGATGTATGGGGACCTGCTGAGGTATCATCTCTTAGTGGCTCTCATTATTATGTTACTTTTATTGATGATGCAACCAGAAAAACCTGGATTTATTGTATTTGGAATAAATCTGATGTATTTGATACTTTCAAGAAATGGAAAGTTTTGGTTGAAAATGAGACAAGAAAAAAGGTTTAAGTGTCTTAGATCAAACAATGGAGGTGAATATTGCAGCAAAAAGTTTGATAGGTATTGTTCATAGAATGGAATTCGCAGAGAGAAGACAGTTCCAAGAACACCACAAGAAAATGGTGTGTCAGAAAGGATGAATAGGACAATCATGGAGTGTGCAAGGTGCATGAAATTGCATGCAGTATTGCCTTTACAATTTTTGGCATATGTTGTAGATACTGTTGTTTATCTACTAAACAGGAGACCTTCAAGTTCCTTGGATGGTGGTATTCCAGAGCAGGCATGGACTAGTAAAAAGATAAACTAGTCATTTTTAAAAACTTTTGGTTGTGAAGCCTTTGTCTACATTAATAAGAAAATAGAACAAAGCTTGAGGCAAAATAAAAGAAATTTACCTTTATTGGATATGGTGTTAATGATTTTCGTTATCGCTTTTATGACTATGAAAAATACAAAATCATTAGGAGCAGAGATGTCATATTCAATGAAAAGGTTTTGTTTAAGGATCAGCTGCAGGAAAAGAAACAGGAAAAAGAAAACAAAGAATACACAGTGCTTGAAGAGATCACAAAAAAAGTGGTGGTGCCTGAAAATCATAATGATCAATGGTTAGAACAAAAACCACAATAGCAACAAGCACCTCAAACACCTAAAAGTGGTGTTAGAAGATCTACCAGGATAAGTAGACCCTTTGAACGATACTCTCCTTCATTATATTATGTATTATTGACTGATTCTGGTGAACCATAATGTTATGAAGAAGTAGTGTAGGTAGAAACCAGGAAGAAGTGGGAGCAAGCCATGAAAGAAGAGATGGAGTCCTTATCACAAAACCAGACTTGGGACTTAGTCAAGTTGCCTACAAGTAAAACGGCATTGTAGAATAAATGGGTTTACAAGTTGAAGGAAGAATATGGAGGTAGAAAAAGGTATAAAGCTAGACTTGTAGTGAAAGGGTTTGCATAGAAAAATGGTATAGACTTTGATGAGATACTTTCTCCTGTTGTTAAAATGACTTCAATCGGAACTATTTTAAGTCTAGTAGCAGCTGAAGATTTTCATCTTGAGCAGTTAGATGTAAAGACGACCTTTCTCCATGAGGATTTGGATGAAGAGATATATATGCAGCAGCCACAAGGATATGAGGTAAAAGGGAAGGAGAAACTAGTGTGTAGGTTGAAGAAGAGCTTGTATGGCTTAAAATAGGCTCCAAAGTAGTGGTATCTAAAATTTGATAGGTTTATGTCTGAACAAGGATATACTAGATGTCACTCTGATCATTGTGTGTATCTCAAAAGGCAAAATTATGGCAGCTATATTATATTGTTATTGTATGTAGATGACATGCTTGTTGCAGGTTCTAACATGTAGGAAATAAATGTGCACAAAAGAAAATTGGCAAACTCATTTGCAGTGAAGGATTTGGGTGTTGCAAAATAAATCCTTGGTATGAGAATAACTAGAGACAGGAAGAACCACAAATTAACATTGTCTCAAAGTGAGTACATAGAAAAGGTGTTGAAAAGGTATAATATGTAGAACGCAAAGCCAATTAGTATACCTTTGGCTAGCCATTTCAAATTAAGTAAGGAGTAGTGTCCCAAGACTCAGGAATAAATGCTCATATGTCTAAAGTTGCATATGCATCAGCAGTTGGAAGCTTAATGTATGCAATGATCTGCATAAGGCTTGACATTGCACATGCAGTGGGGGTTGTAAGCAGGTACATGAACAATCCATGGAAAGAACATTGGATGGTGGTGAAGTGGATTCTCATGTATTTGGGAGGTACCACAAATCAAGCATTATGCTTTGGTGGTTCAAACATTTCTCTACGGGGATATGTTGATGCAGATATGGTGGGTGATAGAGATAATAGGAGGAGCACCATAGGGTATGTGTTTACTGTAGGTGGAACAGCTGTCAATTAGGTCTCAAAACTGCAAAGTGTTGTTTCACTCTCAACAATGAAAGCAGAGTATGTTACTTCTACAGAGCCTAGTAAAGAAATGATTTGGTTACAAAGGTTTCTAGATGAATTGGGTAAGAAGCAGGAGTTGGGCAGGTTATACAGTGACAGCCAGAGTACCATACATCTTGCAAAGAACTCTACATTTCATTCCAAGACTAAACATATATAGCTCAAGCACCATTTCATACGGTCAGCATTGGAAGATGGATAGTTGAAGCTGGAAAAGATACACACTAGATAAAATCCTGCAGATATGTTAACAAAATTTGTAACCAGGGAGAAACTGAGAGTCTGCTCAGTTTTAATTAGTCTTCAAATATGATGAAGAAGATGAGAAACAACCAGGTCCAGAATGGAGTCATTGTATAGCAAATGAAGCAACGATGGAGTTGCTATAATCAGTCTCCAAGTGGGAAATTATTGGGTGTGGAGCCTAATTATCTTATTTATTCAGAGGTATCGCCACATTGGACCCCAGTTCGTAATGGGGTGGCAACACCACCTGTAAAATATATGTTGCAGGGGGGGTCCAGGGGTGGTGGCTGCAACCTTTGGGAGCCCCCCCTTGGCGGGGGATCGGGGGCAGTGCCCCGGAAGCTAAAAATAGAGGTAAAATTTCCTTGTAAAATGTTGTAATTTCGTAGTCAATCTAGGTCATTCATTAGGCAGAGATCTGGTGATATAAGTTATGTCTAATTTAGGGTTTTTTTTCCTAGAAGGAAACCCCTCGCTATATATGAGGGAATTGTATTGCATCTATGAAGATCTCTATTTTGAGTGAGGAAGAGAGAGGAGATTGAGAGTGAAGAGGGAATTACAGTGGATTTGTTGTAGGTTGTATCTCTTCAGTTTTTTGGATAATATAAAAGGAAGGACTGGCTATTTCTTCGTGGACGTAGCCCAAACTGGGTGAACCACATATATTTGTGTCTCTCTTGTTTTATGTGTTTTCTGTATTTATATTTCTGCAATATTTTATGTGTTCCATTGCTCTTTAGTATATAATTTTCTAACATCCTCATGTGTTGTTTTGTTGCTTATCTAGGATGATACATAGTTATCTCTGATAAAAGTAATCTTGCATCGGTTAAAGATAAGACCTGATGGAACTTATGAAGTATTGATTAATTGGATATAAGTGATTGTCATTCAGTAAAGTCACGTACATATGATGGTTGCTTAAATAACAGTAGCGTACATAATTCAAAATAAGAAATTGAAAAGTTGAAGTGAGTTTAAAATATTGATTCACCCCCTCCCCCCACCCCTCTCAGTATTTTTCCCAACAATATCATGTACAAAGGGATCACCCTCAAGATAACCCCTCTAATTCAAAGAAACTTGAGTTAGGATTGAAATAATAGGGCATATTATTGAGGTGGATATTGGTGGCCACCTGCCTAGTCCACTAGTACCCCCCACCATTGTTTCTTTCATTTTCCTTAATTGTAACACAATTTACTATTTTTGGTAGTTTTTTGGGTCCTAAAATTTCGAATTCGCTTTGAGGCCCTAAATGACGTTTTTTGGAAAACAAACAAAACCATAGCTTGTGACAGGGGCTTACAATCAAAATTTGCAGTCCTCAGGTATATATTTCTAACAAGGTATATTTCACATGAAAATGAAGATTGTATGCCAAAGTTATGATCCCAAGAAGTTGGTGTACCAACTAACCCCAACAATGCCCATAAACTTTTGGTGCTTCATCTCCTAGGGTTAGGTTTTTGGATGTTTGGGGTTTTCCCTTATTTCTAAATAAAAAAAGGCCTATGAGACTCATTGTAACACAATTCATAGGCATGTAGTTGCCACATCTAACCTCAGAGATAAGCTACCATCGCCCGAGCTAGTATATTTCCATTATGCATGTAAACAGTTTTCAATATTTTTTTATTGATAAATTGAAGTTCAGTTTTTGTTGTAGCTATATGTTTGTGTTCAAATATATATTTCATTTTGTCCCTACATAAATTTGGATCAGTGGTATCATAGCGGTCTACTCTTTCTCTTTTTTTTGTGCATGTCCCCAACAAGGTTGGAGTATAAGGAGATAGGGCTTGAACTGGTTGAACATTTGCAAGACTAGTCTGACCAACCCCAATGGCCTCTGCATCCTAAAAGAAGTTTTTTCTTGAGCTAAAGCGCCGCCTCTACTCTACACTAGTACTCACATTTCCATACTTGTAACAACCATTCGAAATTGAGACAGATGCCTTTGATTATGCTATTGGTGCAGTTCTCACCCAGTAAGGGCAACTGGTGGCCTATCATAGTGAGACACTTTCTGACACAATTCATAAATACCCCACCTATGATAAGGATATGTATTCCATTGTGCAGGCTTGCTAGCAATGGAAGCATTACATTATGGGGAAGCACACAGTCATCCACACAGATCACTGACCCCTGCAGTTTATACAGACCCAGGGGATGCTAAAGAAAATTTTCCATAAAAAGTGGTCCACATATCTACAACAAATCTAGTTGAATATTAAATACAAGAAGGGTAGCACCAATCATGGTGTAGATTACCTCACTCAGCCCCCAGTTGCAACGCTGACCATTGTTCTCAACTCTTGTTGCCACAAGACCTCTAGATGGCCTCAACTCTAATAAAATGATCTAGAGTTCACCACAACATAACAAATGTTATTGGATGGAAAGTAATTTCTAGACTTCCACCTCTAGGATGCATTATTATTTTAATTGGCCCACCTTTGTGTTCCTTCAAGTGAGCGTGCCAAGCTGATTTAGGAGGCACACTGCAATCGAGTTGCAGGACAATTTGGTGTGAAGTTTGAGGCCAGGAGTAACTCCTCAATATGAAATTTATTTATTCACCTAGATTTCTCATAGTTATATACATGAGGGAGTGACTCTTGGGTTTCATCTCCCAATGGCTCTTCCTTTTCCATTATTTATTATTTACACTATTTACGACTGTTCACCCAATCCCCATGATTAGGTGTCAACATTCCCCCCCTTAAACTGAAGGGGTGTTGGTGAGTCCAAGCATCGTTTTGAATCTTTCAAGATTTTCTCTTCCAAGTGCTTTAGTGAAGATGTTTACAATCTACTCATTAGTGGAACAATAGCGTAGATGGATTGTCTTGGCCTCAACATGATGTTGAATCATATGGTATTTTGTATTGATGTGCTTTGTTTGATAATGGAACTTTGGGTTCTTGGCCAACTTTATTGCAGAGGTGTTGTCAATCATGAGTAGAGTCGAATGTACTTGTTTTACCTGCAAATCTTCCAAGATTTTCCTAAGCCACACAATTTCTTTTGTTGCCTTAGTTTTTGCCACATATTCTGCCTCTGTTGTGGAATCTGTTGAAACTGATTGTTTGCATGATATCGAGGATACAGCTCTTGATCCAAGACTCACAGCATAACCAAGAGTGGATACCCCAGTTTCTTTGTCTCCATCGAAGTCTGAATCAGAGTATCCAATCAAATGAAGTCACCCACCTGTGTATACTTGAGTCCAAAGTCTTGAGTTCCCTTCAAGTACTTTAGAAGTGTTTTTGCAACAGACCAATGTCCCTCACAAGGCTTTTGCATAAACTTGGAGAGGATTCCAACAACAAACGAAATGTCTGGTCCGATAGTAGTCAGGTAGTTGAGACTTCCTACAAGTTGTCTATACTTTGTTGCATCCTCAAATTCTTTTCCTTCAATGGATGTGAGCTTTAAGTTTTGTTCCATTGGAGTAGTTAGAGGATTTCATTTATTCATGCCAAACATGTTCAACAAATCTCTAATGTACTTATTTTGAGAAAGCAATATAGAATTTGGATGTTGAGTTACTTCAATACCAAGATAGTAATGAACATAGCCCAAATTAGTCATTTCAAAACCTTTCCTCAATTCTTCGTTATGGATGAAATGTAGCTCTCATTATTCCCTGTCATCAAAAGATCATCTAAATATGCCACAATATATAAAATTGTTTTGCCAACTTTGTTGACAAACAAAGTTGCATCATCAAGATCATAATGCTTGAAATTGAGTTTCAGAAGATGCTCAGTTAATTTTTCATACCAGGCTCATGGTGTTTGCCTAAGGCCATACAAGGATTTCACAAGTTTTCATACTTTATGTTCATGTCCTTTCACAGCAAATCCTTCAAGCTGGGACATAAAAACATTCTCTTCTAGATCTCCATTCAAGAAAGTAGCTTTTACATCCATTTGATGAACTTTCCAACTGTTCTGAGCTATTAGAGCAAAGAGTGTCCGAATGGTGGCCCATTTTGTTGTGGGGGAAAAAGTCTCCTCATAATCGACCCCTTCCTTTTATGCAAAACCTTTTTCCACAAACCTGGCTTTGTGCTTGTCAAGTGAGCCATCATCTTTATACTTGTTCTTGTAGACCCATTTGCAGCCAATTGGTTTAGTTCCAAATGGAGGATCAACCAGCTTCCAAGTGTCATTATTTATCAAGGAATCATACTCCTTTTGCATCACTTCTTTCCATTCGTCATGAGAAGCGGCTTCTTTGAAGGAAGTTGGTTCAAAATCTGTAGACAAATTCAATTCACAATCATAAGGAACATCCATATCAATAAGTGAATCAGAGTCATCTACATCACCTCTATTTTGTCAGGTTGAATTTCTTGTTCATGTCTTTCCAACCTCATCAGGATGAACACTTTCAAGTGTCTTTGTCAACCACTTTAGGGGACCTTTCTGAGATGGTCTAGGTTTCTTAGTTGATTGAGTTGGAACTGAATCAAGATTGATTCTCCCAATTCTATTAATCACATCACTCAAAGTATCATCAATGGTTAGAGTTTCATGTGGGGGAGAGAGTGATTTAGAAGAAGATTCCATCGATTGATCCAGTATAAGAATCCCCCTTCAAGATTTGGAATTTGATTATCAAATTCTTGAAATGATTTTTCATTTGTGAATCTATCCAAGTGATCAAGTTTCCACTCAACAACATTGTCGGCTTTGGATGATTCGAGAAATATTACATCTCTAGATACAACAAACTTTTTATTAACTTCATCATAGAGACGGTATGCTTTGGAGGTGTTAGAATACCCCAAGAAGATACACTTATGACTCTTGCACCAAGTTCGTTTCTATGTACCTTTAGTATCAAATCATAACGTGTGGAACCAAAGACCCTGAGATGCTTTACCAAAGGAATGTGCCCATACCACATTTCACAAGGAGTCTTGTTTCTAATAGCATTATATGGGCATCTATTCTTTACATATATTGCACATAGAATTGCATCAGCCCAAAACATCAATTTTACATTCTTGAAAAACATCATGGAGCACACCATATTTAAGATTGTCCTATTCATCCTTTCAGCTACTCGATTCTGTTGGGGATTATAAGGCACGGTTGTTTGACGTTTGATCCCATGTTGCCAAAGATAGTTTTCAAATTCATTTGAAGTGTATTCTTTTCCATTATCATCACAAATAGATCCAATATGAGATTGTGCATAATTTTCAATCCATGTATGAAATTTCTCGAATGTTTGACATGAATCAGATTTATTCTTCAATAAATAAAACCCAACACATTCTGGTGTAGTCATCAATAAATGTAATCATATATTTGTTTCCATTTTCAAAAGGAATAGACATTTGACCACATAAATCTGAATGAATGAGTTCAAGTTTTCTATGTGCTCTGGAATGTGAATCATGAAAAGATTGTTTGCTATGCTTTCCTAGAATGCAAGCATCACATTGCTTAAGTTTCCTAAGAATTGTAGGCAAACTAGTAACACCATTTTTCTTCAACAAGCAAAGGTTGCCATAGTTCAAGTGTCCAAATCTAGCATGCCATAATAGACTTGATGGAAATGTACCTTCAGCATAATGGGAATTGTATGAGAAATTTTGTGCATGAGCAAAGTCACCTTGCAGCTTGAGAAGCCTTTCTTCTTTTGTCCCTGTCATGACAAGTGAGTGATCTGATGCTTTTCTCACCTCAACCTTGCCATCAAACATATGAATGGAGTGTCCTTATTGGCAGATGTGGACCAAGGACAGCAAGTTTCTCCTCAGCAGTGGGAGATACAAAACATCATGCAGAAGAAATTCTAGAAGACCACGCAATTTGAGCCTGATTATGCCAAGCCCTGATGGCTTGAATTTTGATTTGTTTGCAAAGTAAACTGCTCCATCAATATTGTCAGTAAATTTGTCAAAAAAGTCTCTTCTAAAATACATGTGGCAAGTTTCTCCTAAATCAAGCAACCAATCATTTTTCCAAGAAGCAAGTGAAGCATTAAGCAAGTCTTCATTTACTCCAATATTACAATGTGCCACAACATAGTGAGTGGATTCAGGTGCTTTACCTTTCTCTTTGTCATTATTTTTACCTTTGGGTTGATTTCTTTCCTACTCAATTATGTCCCAAGGAAACTTGCATGTGGATGCATCATGTGATCCATCTCTATTGCAACGTATGCAATGCAAACCTGACTTTTCTCCTTGAGAGTGTCTACCCCCCTGCCTCTAAAATTTCTTCTTCCTCTTCCTCTTCGACCACCTCTTCCTCTAGAAGAATCTTGACCAAGATTCTTCTCTCTATGTGCAAGACACACAGCCTCTTCAGAAGACTGAGGCGTTGTCTTCTTCCCAAAATCTTTCTCTCTTTCAGCAAATCTTTTTTTTTGTAAACTACAGCATTTCTATTATTTATATCACAAATGAAAATACAACCTGAGGAACCTCAATCCGCCAAAATGGGAAACCGGATATGTTGGTTCCTCTCCAGCAAGCATTCACAACTGTATTCAGTTCCCAAAACCGTCATTACAGACTTGCAGACCAAACAACCTTTTTACTCCAGAAGTTTTCAAAAAAACTGTTCTATCAAAGATCTTCTAAAAGACCTATCTTAATTGTAGCTGTTTTGACATGCGAACTAAATTTCAAGAAACAAAGCAGTAGCATCAAAATTCAAAAAATGGATAACGAGCCTCTAAATCTCGGTGCATCCCCTTGTGGTTTCAATGTTGTCTTTATTCTTCACTAGCTCCTTCAGCGTCTCCTGAATCTCCTTGATTTGTTCATTCTGAATACGCAGCACCCCTTCCACATGCGCCACCTCCTTCTTCGCAACCACCGCTTCCTAAGCCATTTCCACCATCTCCATCACTACTTGCTCCATAGCCTTAGCCAAGAGATGCTTCAGCACCAATACGTGTGAAGAGCACGGCGATAAAGGGTTAATCTGCCTCTGGTATTTCCTGGGTCAGGCAGCTGGGAAGACCACTCGTCCATCTCCGGGTCGGAGGGTTCCTCCAGGACTCTATCTTCCATAGCGTCAATGATTTTCCTTATATCCTCATTTGTCTCGAGGTTGTATGCTTGTTCTGCTTGATGCACCACTCTGCATATAGATTTCTTCTCCCGTTTTCTCTTCCCCTGAGGCTACTTCCAGTCCTCACTGAAGCTAGTTTGTCGGGGTCTACCTCTGCCTCTCTATTCGCGAGCCTTCCTTCTTCCATCTTTTCTGCCTCTCTTAGAACCTTTTCTGCTTTGACCTGTTTCAAAATTCTTGCTCCGAAAACCCTCTTCCTGGTTATTCTCCATTTCGTCTGAGCTTTCAATTTCATTTTTTACTTTCTTTTGATCATATTGTCTTTTTCCGGGAGCCTCCCTCTCAGCCTGGACTCCTTTATCCCTGCTCACAGCTATTTTGGTTTGGTTGATACATTGATGTTGGTTCCTCTACCAGGTCACACCCTTCCTCGCCACCTTCTCTAAGATCTTGCTGTCTTCCATCCTTCGCTTGCTCCGCTTTATACAGATTACGCCACCTTTTCGCTGATGATGGGTTAGCCCTCCACTTCCTTTCTCCCTTGCAATTTGAATGATGCCCTCTTTAGTGGTTTCCGCAATTTGTATTGGGCTGCGTACCTGCTGCTCTAAATTATCATTAAATGTTAACGCCATGGCGGAGAGGCCACCGTCCTTCTGTCCTGTCTTCTGTGCCGAATTACCCTGCATTATCTTCCTGCTCCAGATCTTCATGGTTTTTTGTTTACCATTATGATGAGTCATGGTTAACATTATCTATGAGTTGTTTTAAACTTCCCCATCTTGTCATTGCTGCTTGATTTGTCCAGCTGTCATCCACTTTCCCCAGTACTTCCTTACTTCCCCAATTGGCCAAACAATCCGCAGGCTTATTTCCTTCTCTCCTTACATGGGCTGTGATTTTGTATTCGACTCCTTTCAAAGCTTCTTCGATTTCTTGGACTATGCTCGCTGTTCTCCAACTTTTGACAACCCGCTCCCATTGTTTCCCTTGTATTAATTTTCTAATGGTGTTTATGACCAGGGCTGAATCTCCTTCGATCTCTAACTTTCTATAACCATTTCTTGTTGCAATTTTAAGGCCCTGATAAGCTGCCATGAATTCCGCTTCGTTATTACTCATTGTTCCTCCATGATTTGCAAAGATCCATTCTACCCCTCCTTGACTGTTTCTAAAGATTCCTCCGAATCCAGCTGGGCCTGGATTCCCCTTCGCCACACCGTCAAAGTTTAGCTTGATAAACCCTTCCTGAGGCTTACGAAAGACAACTATATTTTGGCCTACAATAGTTTGGAGTTTCTTAGCTTTTTGATGAAAGACCATTCCTTGTTCCAGGTTCAGTCGTTTTAGTATTTCTGCTTCTTCCTCAGAGGTCTTCCACTCATCCTCTGACCAAATTTCTGCGAGGATTGATTCTCTGATTTGTTTTAGGGTCCTTTGCCAGACTTCTTTTGGGTTTGATATTTTCCACAGGAAAATTTGTCCATTCCTCTCTTTCCAAATATTGCACACATTGAAACCTACCACCATGTTCCAAGCTCTTCTTACCACCGAGCTTTTAAACTTTCCTTCTCCCCAGTTACATAGAGTTTGAATTATATCCTATGGATTTCGTTCAGTTGTCGAAAATAACTCTTTAGTCTTTTCCCATTGGAACTGGGCCATTCTGCATCCATTGAGAAGGTCTTCCCGGTCTTCAATCTCTTCGTAGCAGAGGTAGCATCTTGATGGTCCTGAGAATCCTCTTTTTTTGATTCAGTCCCACGAAAGAATGCGCTTTCTCCCAACTAGCCAAACGAACATCTTTATTTTTGGCCACCATTTATTTTTCCACAGCTTCCTCCACTTCTGCTCCTCTTCCCCCTATTCTTGATGGATTTTGACATTATATGCTTCCCTAATAGTGAAAGTTCCTTTGGTTTCTTTACCCCATCGAAGAATATCATTGCCTCCTCTATTCTTTATCTTCCTGGAATCTAATTCCTTCCTGAACATCGTTTTTTGTTCCTCCATTGCATTCCTGATCCAGTCTTCCAATGGTTTCCATTCCCTCCATTCTTCATTTCCCCTTCCTTCTATCCAATAATCTTTGACCTTAAATAGTTCTCTCTCCATACTTGTTCTATAGATGTCCTGCATTCCTTGAAGATTCAGCATTTTCTCCCTTTGATTCCACGCTTCCTCCCAAAATCTTGCATTATGGCCCCCTCTAATTTCCCAAAATATATGTCCATCAACTAATTCTCTACTTTGATTAGTCAGGTTCCATATATCTGATCCTCAAGGTGATTCTTGTTTCCTTAATATTTCTTCAGGAGTCGAAGGCATATTGTATTTTGCAGTCCATATTTCTTTCCACAAGTCCTTCCCTCCTTGCATCCATCTCCATCTTAATTTTGTTGCTAGCACTTGATTTAGAATCGATGGGTCCCTTAGGCCTAGTCCACCTTTTTCTTTTGGTTTGGTTAAGCTACCCCATGAGCAGAGAGCCCATTTCTTTTGTTGCTTAGGTCCTCCCCATAGGAATTTCCTATATATTTCTATCAACCTGTTACATATCCCTTTTGGATCTTCCATTACAGAGAGAGGATATATCGGAATCGCTTGGATGGTTGGTTTGAGCAGAACTACCCTAGTTGCTAGATTCAGAGTACGAAAAGACCAATTATCCAATATTTTCATGATCTTTTCCACGATAGACTTCCAGTTTCCTATTTTTAGGGATGAAGAGTCTAGCATAGTTCCTAAATACTTTGTTGGGAGCTCCCCTTTTCTGAAGCCCAAGGTCCTAGTTAAATGATTTCTGATAGGTTCCACTGTATTGAAAAAGAAGGTTCTTGACTTTTCCTTGCTAACCTCCATACCTGATCCTTTCATAAACACTTCTAGAATTTTCTTTATCCTTCTCACCTCATTCAAGGAAACTTTGCAGTAAATCATTATATCATCCACGAACTGTTGATGGGAGACAGTAGTGTGATTGCTCCATAATCTCAGACCCTGAATTTTCCTCTCTCTTAATTCTCTTTTGAAATATCTACCTAATCCTTCTGCTGTAATTATGAAGAGGAAGGGGGATAAGTGATCCCCTTGTCGAATTCCTCTTGAAGCATTAAAAGTATTTGATGGGGCTCCATTTACCAGGATGGAGAAATTCGGCGTTGAAATCATGCTTAAGACCCACTTCACCCATCTATTGCAGAATCCAAAGGCTTGAAGAATGGCTTCTAGATATTTCCAATTTAACCGGTCATATGCTTTTGACAGATCTAACTTTATCAACATTCCTTTTTCCTTCTTTGTTTTCAAAGTGTGGATTACTTCCTGAGCCACCACTAATCCATCCAGAATCTGTCTTCCTTAAACAAACCCAGTTTGTTCTGGGGATATGATGTTTGGGAGAATAGTTTTCGGTATTTGGGCCACCGCTGATGCTACTATCTTATATATCACATTACATAAGGCTATAGGACGAAATCCTTCAGCTTGATCCGCTTGGGAAGTTTTCGGAATGAGGGTGAATAGGGTTGAGTTAATACCTGGCCATATTCTTTGATTGATTCTTGCTTCCTCCACCACTTCTAGTACCTCTTCAGCAAGGAAGTGCCATCCCGCTTGGTAGAATTCTACTGTGTACCCGTCTGGTCCGGGAGCTTTATTCCTTTTCATATTCCTGACTATTTCCTCCACTTCCTCCCTTGTTACTTTCCTCATCAGAGCCAAATTCTGGTCTCTAGTTACCAGTTTAGGTATCTCCCTGCATAACTTCGTTATAGCTTCTGTTCTATTGTCTTGAGTTTCGGTTAATAAAGTTTTGAAATGATTAACCAACTCTTTTTCAATTTCTTCATGCTAGAGGATGCGTTGGCCTTCCTGGTTTTTGATTGAAAAAATTATGTTTCTTTGTCTATGTTGTATCATTGCTTTATGTAAGAAATTAGTGTTCCTCTCCCCTTCTCTAAGACACTGAACCCTTGACTTCTGTCTCCATAAAATCTCTTCTTGTTTCCTTCTCTCTTCTAGCTAGTTTATTATAATTCCTTCTTCCTTTGTTCTATCTTCCTGTATACCTTCGAGGATATCCATCTGCTGCAACTCTTCCATTCTTTGCTCAAGGCGCTTTTTCTCTTCCATTATATTTCCAAATTCTTCTTTATTCCACCTTTTTTATTTTGTCTTTCAACTCCTTCAGCTTGAGTTGGAAGGTGCGCATTTTATTTTTCCCTTTTTGTTCACTCTTCCTCCACCATTCTTCAAGTTTCTCTATCAGCCCCTCCTTCCTTAGCCAAAATGATTCAAATCTAAAAGGTTTGTTGTTTGTTCTTTGCTTGAGATCTATTTCCAATTTAATCGGCCAATGATCTGATCCTGCAACCGGAAGAATTGTAGCCTCAATGAAAACATCCTTCATCATTATTTGTTCCGAAATAAGGAATCTATCAAGTCGTGAAGCAATTTGATTAACTCCTCCTCTTCAGTTGTTCTAGGTATGGTTTCCATTGATAGTATTGATATCAATCAGTCTCTGCTCCCTTATCATGTCTCCAAATTGTCCCATTGTTTTATCCATTCTCCTTAACCCTCCTCTTTTTTCTACTGAGCTTTTGATCAGATTGAAATCCCCTCCTACCATCCATTGCCTTCCAGGGATTAAACTCCTCAATGCTTTTAGATTTTGCAGGAATTTTTCCTTTTCTCCTTGGGCATGGGGCCCGTAAACCCCTAATATAATAACCTCCTCAGTTGTTCCTACAATTTTAGCAATTCCTGTTAGAATTCTTGGAAAACTTATCCAATTGCTGAATTGTATTTCTTCAGGATTCCAAATTATTACTAGGCCCCCTGCACTCCCAATCGCATCCTGTCCCATCATCTCATACCTATTCTTGTTTCTATTTAGAATGTCCCTCATTTTCTCAGTACTTATTTTTGTTTCTTGTACTATCATTATGTTGGGTTTTTCTTTTCTCAGTTTGTCACTTAGATACCTTTGTTTGCCTCTACTGTTGAGGCCTCTTATGTTCCAGCTTGTGATGATCATCGCAAAAGATTCGGAGGGGTTTGAAATACCTATGAGAGAGGTATAACTCTTCCTGAGTTAACTAGCATCTCTCCAACTTCTTGAATTGTTTCACTCATTGTTCTTCTCCCTCTTTTTTTGCCTCCTTTGCCAATACTGCTCATTCCTGTATTTTGTGTCTCCTGCGTAGTCATTTCAAAATCTCTTCGATCTTCCGCTATTCCTTTTTTCTCTTTATATATTTGAAAGGCTTCTTTATACATCTGTTTCTAATCTTCTGGAATAAACCTTTCATCAAGCCTCTTCCATTCCTGCAAGAGATTTGTCATTACTTGTTCTTCTTCCTCTCCCTTTGTTTTTAGAGGGTCTATTTCCATTTCTCCCTGATCCTCTTGTTTTTCTATTTGACTCTCTGTCCTCTCTTGATCTGTCTCTTTTGCTTGACTTGTCTCTTTATCTGCGTTTTCCGTTATGACTTCCATTCCTTCTATTTCCTCATCTTCGTCGTCCTCGTCCTGCAGTATTCGGAACTTTTTTTGGGATTCAACATTATGAATTCCTTTTTGTTTGTCCACCTGAGTTTTTCTATTCTCTATTTTCTTCTTCCTCTGCACTTCTCTGAAGTCCTCATCCTCCTTTCCTGATTTTTTTACCGCATTTCTCTTCTCATTTCCTGCTTATTTTTCCTTTTCTGCTAGCGTTATAGGGCATTCTCGGTACAGATGACCATACTCATGGCATCTTCTGCAACGAAAGGGAATGTGTTCGTATTCAATTGGTTGATGCCAGATCTCATCATGGTATTCCAATTCTATTGTGTCTGGAAGTGGCTCTGTTATGTTCATGTAAGCGCATATCCTTGCGTATGTAGTATATCTTCCCCTCTTTTTTAATTCTGCCACTTTCACAAACGATCCTAATGCATTACCTATACCTTCAAGGATCTCTGGGTCCCAGAATTCTGTTGGAAGGCCAAAGAGTCTGATCCAAACCAGGGCTTCTAACATTCTTTCCTTATCTGGGTTGTAGCAATCTACCCATTGTCTCATAAATAGCCCAGCATTGTTCATGAAGTAGGGTCCTTCCTCAAAGATCCTTCCCCTATCTTCTAGGTTAGAATATAACTGTAAAAAATCCCTTCGCCCCCAGTTTTAATTCTATATGCTTTTTTGGTTTCCACCTTTGCTGGATCCATTTGAGAAGGTCTTTCTCAGCTGGTCAGTATCCTACAAACTTACAAATCAAAGCATAATCCTTCATGAAGCTTCTATATTTCTCTAATCTATTATGTGGAATTACAAACCTGGGTTTTTTCGTCGCCCTCGACAAACATTTGCTTGTTTCTCCCATTTTCTTTTGCGCTCCCACTGCTGAGGTCTCGCCTTCATTTGCTCTGTCTCCTTCCTTCTGTCGTTCTTTCCTCGCTTCCCCTGTTATCATTGCTTTGAAGGAGGGGATCTCTCCCCTCCCCTTCTCTGTTTCCATTCCTTTCCCTCAGATCCTGTGCTTCTAATTAACACTCAATCTTTATATTTCCGTCCTTTTCTTGCTCTATTCTAAGCTTCTATATCTCACAGCCGAGATCAGTCCTATTGTTCAGCTTCCGCAATCAGAGTTCCTTCTTCCCTACCTGCAACAGAACCCATGCCTGTGAAACCCTCGACTTCATTCTCGCCGCTCGAAACCTCTGATCCCTAAATGTCCTCTCTTTTAGCAAATTTATTCACATGGGAGTCAGAGGTAATTTCTTTGAGATTTATGTTTGCTTGCAATGACTCAAGATAATTTGAGTAAGTGGGATAAAGTGCCTTGACAAAATCTATCAGAGGAATTTCCATTTCAACATTAGTGACTTTGATATCATGTATAATAGATTTTACTTCTGATGCAAGAGAAAGAGGATCGTCATTTTGTAATTCAAGGCTGAACAATTTAATCATGAGATGAACAACTTCAAGTGCATAGTGTGAGTCATAGATTTCCCTCAATTTTTGTAAGGCTTCAAAATAATTTGAAAATGGTGAAATATGGTGACTCACCTCTTCATTTACTAATGTTGCAATCAAAGCATAAGCCTTGCTGTTCTTATTTTCCCAAATGAAAATTTACTTATCTGAGGTAGGCTTTTCTAGTTCTTTGTCTCCTTCTCCGATGCACACTCCTTTCCACGGCTCATTGAAAATGAGAGTGTGTTATATCTTCTGAGACTACTCAGGATAATTCTTCTTCCCATTGAGAACCACTCCCACAATAAATATTAATGAGTGCATTTTAAAAATGTACTCTGTTGCCAATATATAATATAAAAAATGCACTTTTGTTGGTTAAAAAATGCAATTCTGGTGATTAAATAAATGCAGTAAGGGGAGGCGATATATGGGGGATGGGTCAATGATTGACTGAAGGAAAAAATATCGAAACATCATTATACCATAATTCCAAGACAATGAAACAATGGTGTTATATATATACCAACATTTATGTATATGAAACACTCTATATGAAAACAATGTTATACCAGACAATGAAACAATGTATATGTGCTAGACAACGTTATTATTATGGAGAGGCATAGCATACATGTGGGGGATTGATGGTGTGGGAGAGGCACAACATACGTGTGGGGGAGAGATGGTGTGGGAGAGGCACACGTGCTACGGGAGCGGCCAGTATGGCATTACAAGGAGGCTGGTATCATGGATGTGGAGACAAGGTATATGAACCGAGTGTATTATAATAGCAGTGGTGGAGTGATACCATAAAAGAAATGCAGTGGGAAGGGGACCGGGCTAAGCCAATGTATTTCAGGCCGACTGTGCAAGAGGGAGGAGATAGTGCGCAGAGGGAGCAGCATTTTTACTGGACGGAGAGTGGTATAGGTATGTAGAGAGCATTATTAAGGAACGTTATGAATGGTAGTGTGGTTTGTGCATAGCGATATAGGATAGATGTAGCAGCAGTAAAAATACAACATTAAATATTAAAAGAATACGCAGGAGATAGCAATGTATATAACAATATATATAGCGACTGGGGTAACTAAAAACATAACAGTAGCTTAAGCATAAAGGATCTTAATCCCAGATTCTAGATATACAAACTACTTCTTCCAATGAGTCTTGTAGCTCTTTTATCCAGTGTTCCAAATGCTACAAAGGAACAAGCTAAACCTCAACACTGCCACACTCACAACACTACACTTCCACTTCGTACTCTCAAGAAATGCACAGACTCACTCCTAAGTCTTCAACAATCTCCGACATATTTCACTGTACATTAGAATAGAACTAGCAGTCACAGTGGATGTTCAATGCATTTCTATATAATTTTAATGCACAGAAGATGGCAAAGATGAGCAGATATGATAGACTACAAAAAAATGGCAGAAGGGAGTTACAAGGTAGAGAGGGAAGCCAAAAATGGCATTGGATTTGATACCATGTCAGGCTAGGAGTAGCTCCTCAAAATGAAATCGGTGTATTCACTTAGATTGTTTATAGTTGTATACATGAGGGAGTGACTCTTGGGTTTCATCTCCCGATGACTCTTCCTTTTCCATTATTTATGATTTACGCTATTTACAGTTTTTCACCCAATCCCCATGATTAGGTGTCAACATGAAGAAAACTACATTTGTACTACAAATGTATTTTTATTGGCCAAATCTTCAACAAGATGTTGGAAAATACATCAAATCTTGCATTGTTTATGCCATCACCAAACCAACCATTAAGAAGTATACTCTTATTCCTACTCCTAATCAGCCCTAGGAATCCATCTCCATAGACTATATGTCTTGAATTCCTTTTACCAAGCATGGAAATGACTGTGTATTTGGGGTCATCAACAAATTTTCTAAGATAGCCATATTGGCTACCTGCAAGAACATTATCACAGCAAAGGCCAATAGTAGACCCTTATTTGAACGAATGTGAGTACATTTTGGCATCTCGCAAACCATTATATAAAATCGGGATAGAAGGTTCCTAAGCACATTTTGGTCGAGCCTTTGTTCATTTCTAGACACCAAGCTCACCAACTCGGTTGCATTCCAACCCCTAACTGATGGTAAGACAGAGGTTGTCAACATGATGATTGTGCACATACTATGCATGTACAAATCTAAGCAGTTGCATACATGGGATGAGATTCTTCCCGATGTGCAACATAGCGATAACAGATCTCTCCATAGCTCAACTGGTCACAGCTCCTTTGAAGTGGGTCTGGGATTTCAACCATAATTATGTCCCCTTGTTGTTGAAAACCTAACTTAGTAGGGACATCAAGTGAGACTTATTAAGGTCTACTCAATTAACCTCGTCCTCCACTACTTGTAATTCATAAAATTTAACCACTTGAGTTAACCGACTAGGCTCTTTTTTTCATAGGTGGAAAAAACCTATCATAACTCAATTGTGAAACCAACAGTGAGGAAAACCATCTCTAGCTGCTAACCCTGAATGCAGGCTAACTCATCACCGTTAATCAAAGAAAACCATGCCACCTGGAATAACCCATTGGTGGTCCGTAAGGGGGGAAATTTTCACTCCTACCAGATTCCTTTAGGTCTTAGATTGTTAACCTGCTTACTTACGTCCACGGAAGACGAACTCTTAGCCAAACAGAAGCAGTTTTAGGGCATACTCCAAGCCGGACCCACTAGACACTTATGTCACATTTTATTAACATATGTCATTTTATTATTCATTTATTTTTAAATAAAAACTAAATATTATGAGAAGGGGAAGGAGGTAAAGCCAAGCTAGAAACCAAATTGGTTTATGAGAACACATGTTTATGATACAAGGGATGGGCCTCTACACAATGATTTTACTACTAAAGTCTTTAGAGGGGTGTAAATGCTCTACCCTATTTACACTGTTAGGTCCCTATAATACTAATGATTCCCTCATTACTATTGTCATTGTAGCCCTTATTTTTATTTTTGTTCCCTTATTGTCCCCATATTGTTATTATTGTGCCCCATATAAGCCCACTAGTGTTATTGTTGTGCCCTTATATTATTATTGTTATGACGACTTTGATTATATTGTGACCCCTTAGACACTTATATATAGAAAGGAGGTTTTGTTATTTGTATTATCCAGTAATTGTTCATTTGTGTAATTTAAAGTAGGTTTTCCCCACGAAGAGGCTGATTTTGAAGGCGATCCATAACATTTGGTATCAGAGCTTTGGATTCTAGGGTTTTGCTGCTTCAAACAGACCATTGTGGAATTTTCACTATAACTTTTATTTTGTGATGTTTCAGAAGCTAAAAAGAAAAACCATTTGAGATGCAATCTCTCTGAACCTTGGGTCTGAATTTCAGGTCTTGTCTCGCTATATGTTCAAAGGTATAATCCAAGTTATGGTTTTTACAAGATCCTAAATTATATCTCAAATAGGTGACCTGGGGAAAATCATCATAACTTTTTTTCTGAGCATCAAACTGAAACTTCATAAGAATTTACAAAAAGAGGATTTCCTGTAGTTTTCTTTGTATCGGTTTCAGGTTCTAAGGTTGAAATAGTGACATTTGGCACTTCGTACAAGTTCTCTCTACTGAACCAGTGTATAATCAGGTCGTTATGGGAGATTTGGCATAATCATTCCTTGGAGAATCCAATCTTGATCAGACTTGTGGGGTTGGAAAGAGAACTCAGAGGGCTACGACACGACGTAATTTCAAACCTTGGAGATCTAAAATTACAGATATACAGCAGATTCAATATCGATATCCTACAAAGTGAAAAAAGGTGTGTAGTGTTTTTTAAAATTTTGCATAAGTTTGGTTTGAAAAATTAGTTTGAAGGAATTCAAAGGG
Organism: Pinus taeda; assembly: GCA_000404065.3. Classification (NCBI taxonomy): domain Eukaryota; kingdom Viridiplantae; phylum Streptophyta; class Pinopsida; order Pinales; family Pinaceae; genus Pinus; species Pinus taeda. Next base: position 118,214 of record APFE031440015.1, read on the forward strand.
CATAGTGAAGAATTATTATCATTAATTGATGCCCCAAAGAAAGAAAATGGAAAAACCTAATAAGAAACCTAAAATCTCTAGCATGACTCATGAAGAAGAGGAAGAAATTGCAACATGATATATCAAAATTACAAGACCAAGTGCAACAAAATTCACTCTCACAAAAATTAATAGAAGCTAAGATGGATGGTTTAAAGAAATGCGTGGAAGATAAGATGGTAGGTCTAGAATAAAAACTTAAAGGCAACATGGAAGGTTTGAAGACAGACATGGAAGCTAAGATGGATGGTATAGAAGAAAAACTTAAAGGCAACATGGAAGATTTGAAGACAGATTTGAAAAATTTGCTGCAAGAAATGCTTACTAATGGCGAAAGGGTAGTAAAGGAAACTCATGAGGAGAATAAAATAAATGTTAATCGTGATTTCATTGACTCTAACGATGGATTGAAGACCCACCATGTTCCAAAGATCGATATGAGGAAGTTTGATGGCAAGGATCCTGTAACATGGATACTACAGATGGAGCAATATTTTGATCTCCATAATGTGAAAAACACACAAAAGGTACACATTGCAACTTTATATTTAGAACCAAATAAGTTTGTATGGTATTGATGGCTTTTCTCTCTTAAACAAATTGTCACTTGGGAAATTTTTATGGAAGAAATGATAGCACATTATGAGGATACATAAAACAACACTTTTTTTAGCCAATAGATAAATCTCAAACAAAAGGGTTAAATGATGGAGCACATGAGGACTTCCAAAAATTGAATATAAGGATAAAAGATATTCCGGAGGAGCATATGATTGATGTGTTCATAGGGAATTTAAAGGATAACATCCAACATGAGGTTCGACTTTGGGAACTTGATTCACTGGAGAAAGCATTCAGGTTGGTAAGAAAAATAGAACGAAAAATTATGGCCACAAGGAATCCTACCACTCAAAAATATAAATATGGAAGTGTTGTTTCCCATAGCCTTCCACAACCTACAAGGTTGACACCACAACAATTGGAAGAAAAAATAGCAAAAGGGATTTTTTATAGTTGTGATAACAAATACACTAAAGGTCATAAATGTGCTAAGAAGAAATTATTTTACATAGATTGTGAAGAGGAGGAAGAAAAGGAAAAATAAACATCAAAAGAAGAGGATATACACCAGGAACAAACCCTGGAGAAAGAAGAAATGAATCCAACCATATATTGTAATGCATTGGCCGGAATTACCACTCCTACAACTATCAAGATAGAAGGACATATCAAGAAGAAAAAGGTAATAGTGTTGATTGATTTGGGAAGTACCCATAATTTTATTCATTGTAAGATAGCCAAGGAATTGAATTGCTTCCTATATCTAGCACCAGAGTTTCAAGTGATGGTTGCAAGTGGAGGAACCATAAATTTCTCTATAAAGTGCCATAATATCAAGCTATTGATGGGAGAATATGTATTCGATAGCCCAATTCTTTCCATTCCAATGGGTGATGATGATGTTGTACTAGGAGTCCAATGACTACAATCCTTGGGTACAATAGCTTTTAATTTTCAAGAACTTTTCATGAAATTGCCTTCGAAAGGAAAGGAAGTTGAATTAAGGGGTATCACAAGGAAACCAGGAAAGATAATCATCTCTAACAAAATGAAAAATCTTCTAAAGAAAGAACAACGAGGAGTAATTACACAATTATGTTCGCTAGAGGTTCCCACATCGAAATCATCTATTTCTCCATATCTCCAAAAATTCTTGGACAATCATTCCAAGGTATTTGAGACTCCCAAATGCCTCCCACCTACTCATGATCATGATCATGCTATTCATTTGATTCCAGGAAGTGTTCCTCCAAACATCTATTTGATCTTTGTTAAGCAATGCAGCAAGATCATCTCCCAAACCGAGAAATTTGTTTTCTTTTTTATTAATTCTCAAAGTGAGGGGAATATTGTGACCACGTCCATGGCCCCCACAAAGGGTTCCATTAAGCAATCGAAGCAGGTGGATAAATTCATGGAATCATATAGGGACATCTTCTCCTTTCCCATTGGGGTAACTTCACACTATTAGGTCAATCATTTGATCAATATGAATCTCGTAGCACCTCTACCCAATGGACTAATATATCATCGCTCTATTCTAGAAAATGAAGAAATCAAGTAGGAAATCCATGATTTGTTGTAAAAATGCACATCTGACCAAGTTCCTCACCTTGTGGGAGCCTGATTATATTTTTACAAAAGAAGGATGGGAACTAAAGACTCTGCATTGAATATTGGGCACTAAATAAAATCACTATCAGGAATAGGTATACAATCCCATAGATTAATGACCTTCTTGATGAACTCAAAGGGGCCAAGTATTTCAGGAAGATCGATTTAAAATTTGGTTATCACTAGGTTCTAATAGAACCCTCGGATGTATGGAAGACCTCATTCAAATCCAAGGAGGGACTTTTTGAGTGCTTGTCATGCCTTTCGGGTTGAAAAATTCCACTATAAATTTTATGAGGCTGATGGATGACATATTTTGGCCCTTTTCCTACTTGTCTGTGGTTTTATATCTAAATGACATCCTCATCTTCAAAAAGAGTTGGGAAGGGAACTTGCAACACATTCGGTAGGTCCTTCAAACCCTATGGCAGGACAAACTATGTGCCAACTTGGAGAAATGTACTCTTGGCATGAGCTAGATGCAATATATGGGTTACATCATTAACGAGCAAGGCGCACATGTGGACCTGGCTAAGATTCAAGTCATTCAGGATTGGCCAACCCTAACCGCTCTAACAGAGCTTCGAAACTTTTTGGGCCTTGCCAATTTTTATCAGAGGTTCATGTTGGGATTCTCTTATATCACTTGGCCTTTGATTCAAGTTACCAAGAGCAGAGCCAAAGAAAAGTTTTTCTGGTTTGCATCCTAATATAAGGTATTTTTTGAGCTAAATAATTGTCTCTACTCTGCACCAGTACTCACATTTCCATACCTATAAAAACCATTTTAAATTGAGATAGATGCCTTTGATTATGCTATTGGTGTAGTTATCACCCAATAATAGCATCCAGTGGCCTATCACAGTGAGACACTTTTTGACACAACTCGGAAATACCCCACCTATGATAAGGATATGTATTCCTAGGTGTGGGCTTTCCAGCTATAGAAACATTAAATTCTAGGGAAGCAGACAGTCCATCACACATATCACCAACCCATGTTGTTTATACAGACTGAAGGGAAGCTGTAGAACAACCGCCATCAGAAGTGGTTAACATATTTGCAACAATTCTAGTTAATTATTAAATACAAAAAGGTTAGCACCAATCATGTTGCATATTACCTCAGTGATACCCCAGTTGCATCATTTACCATTGTTCTCAACTCTTGTTGCCACGAGACCTATGGACTGCCACAAATATACAAAATCATCCATAGTTCACGACCACATACCAGATGCTAGTGGATGGCAAGCAAGTTCTAGACTTCCACCTCCAAGATGCATTATTATGCTACCTAGGCCACCTCTATGTTCCTTCAAGTAAGCGTGCCAAGTTTATTTGGGAAGTACACTACAGTCGGGTTGCGGTACACTTTGGTGTGGATAAATTGTGTTCATACTACAAAAGTTATTTTATTCGCCAAATCTCCAACAAGATGTTGGAAAATACATCAAATCATGAATTTCTTGTGCCATCGCCAAACTACCCATTAAGAATTAAGGCTTGTATACTCCTCCGCCTACTCCTAGTCGGCCCTAAGAATCCATCTCCATGGACTATATGTTTGGAATTTCTTCTATCAAGCATGGAAATGACTATGTATTTATGGTCGTCGACAAATTTTCTAAGGTGGCCATATTGGCTACCTGTAAGAACATTATCATAGCAAAGCCATTGGAAAACCCTTCTTAGAACGAGTGTAGGTACATTTTGGCATCTCATACACCATTATATTAGAATAGGATAGTAGGTTCCTAAGTACTTTTTAGTCAAGCCTTTGTTCATTGTTATACACCAAGCTCACCAAGTCAGTTTCATTCCATTCCCATATTGATGGCCAAACAGAGGTTGTCAACAAGGTGATTTTGCACATATTATGCATGTACAGCTCTAATCATCCATAGACATGGGATGAGAGTCTTCCCTATGTGCAACATAGCTATAAAATATCTCTCCATAGCTCAACTAGCCACGGCCCCTTTGAAGTGGACCTAGGATTTCAACCATTATGTCCCCTTGATGTTGCACTACGTTTTGCAATTATAAAGGAATAATTTTCACATGTTCATTCTAATGTTGATAAAGCCACCAAGTTTATTAAGTGCATTCAGCACATCATGATCAGCACAGGGTTTCCCACAAGTTTCAGGTGGGCGACAAAGTTTGGTTACATATGCAGAAAGAGTGCCTTGTTGGACCCCATCGTAAGATTTGACCACTCCAATACGGGCCTTACACCATAACCAAGTTGTGGGATACAACACTTTCGAGCTCATTATTCCCCCATTCCTTGGATTGCACCCCATATTCAATGTGGATCACCTTCAACCATAATTTCCACCATTGTTGGACACATAAACATTGTTGTGCAGTTGACTCCAAAAGAGCTCAACCCAAATTGCATTGAATAGGCCACAACTGATCGGATCATAGATACTATTGGGGTCTAGAAATGTTATCATATTAGTTATCCAAACATTTCATTCACAAGCCATATTCATACCCTTTATAACATATTATGTAGCTATTATATTACCAATTTTCACTAAATGCACTCATTTTACCTTATGGTTAACTATTAATGATTTCTTCCATTTTTAATGATTAAATGAGTTTTTAACGTGGTTTTCCAACGATGGTTTACTAATGTGTTTATGTGCCCAAACAACAAGTTATAGTATAGGAATTTGACAATTTGATACTTATATCAATTTACCTACTAAGTAAAGGTTAACACATTGGCACTTCTCGAGATCACATTAGTGGCAAGTACATGTTTATGGATGGATTTATGTTCACACCTAACTCACATGTGAAGCTCAAGATGTTATTCAAAGTTACATTCAAACCTAAATTCCACCTACATAAATTTGGTACTTAATTCAGTACCAATTTGGCATTTTCCGAATATTCGGTACTTAGTTCAGTACCAATTTAACAGTTCGGCAACAATTATGGCCAATTGCATCTAGATTTGGAGGAAAGTCAAACTGATTCCAAGTGGCATTGTTTCCATCTCCAACAATAATTTAATACATTCCCAAATAATAACAATACCATTTTTAAATATTATTTGTTATCTTAATTATAATATGGGAGATAGATTTTTATGGAAGTTGATATGATCCTTTAGACCATCACTTCCTCTCCATTGTAATATAAAATAAAAAGATATACACAACAGTAAAAGAGAGGATGCGGAGATGAATTTTGGGATCACTTATTTTTAGTTGATTTTTGTAATCAAATTTGAAGTTTCACTTGTAACCAGAATCTGAAGTTTTTTGCAATGAAGATTTAATTATTGAAATTTAAGCATTGTACTGGTTTGAACTAGTTGTTTGGAATGTTTCCAAGTTGGGAAGGGCCACTTGACTCAAGTAATGCCCTGGTTTCTATTTGTAGACTAGATTAATATTCAGTTTTAGTTTTTTTTAATTGTAGATTTTATTTTATGGTATTTTTAGTTTTTTCCAATAAATTTGTATTTCACACATTCTTAGATCTATTGTTCTATCTTCATATCTATTAAGTAAAAGAAATTATGATCAAATTAGAATTAATTTTCTTAGGCTTAAGAGTTAAGAAGACTTGAATTGATTTCTTGATATGTTTTCATACCCAGAATTTTAATCTACAAAATTTTGTCCTTAATTCAGTACTAATATTGAGAATTTTATTCTATAGAATTTTCGTACCTAATTCAATACTAATATTCAAAATTTTAATCTACAGAATTTTTGTACTTAATTTGGTACTAATATTGAGAATTTTAATCTACAAAATTTTAATACTTAATTCAGTACTAATATTCAGAATTTAATCTACATAATTTTTGTACTTAATTCGGTACTAATATTGAGAATTTTAATCTACAGAATTTTCAAACTTTCTGTAAATTCAATACACATATTCAAAATTTCAATTTAGAGGCTTTTTGTATTTAATTCGGTACCAAATTTTGTATGAGATTAGGGTATTAAAAAATATGTGATTTCCATTTTAGGATTCTTTAATTGATTGGAGATTTTCAGGTACTTGATAAAAGATTCCTACATCGAATAAGAACCTACAATATATCATTATGACTAAGAATGTTTAGCATTTATTTTTTATATTTTATTAATGCATTTCTTGTAGCTTATTGCCTTGTCTTTTTTACTTGCCTCGCACGCTTTTACTTATAGTTGTTGGCATTTAATTTTTTGCAACATGTTTAACGGGTATTCATCACTAGAGGATTATAACCACTGAAGTCTCAAGACCTAATAAGCTACATAAATAAAACCACATGAACATTGTTTGTTGGTAATGAAAGATTATGTTTTAGAACCCGATAAGCATTAGAGTTCCACAGTCCAATGGCAAGTGATAATCCTTAATGATTTTTTCTTTCTATTGTTGGTTTTTAGCATAGGCTAGAATAGGCTCTAATCCTGCATTTCCTGTGCTTACATCTCTAAGTATTACGATCCCAGATTTGATAATTAAATGTTGGAATTAGAATACATATAGTTCCACCAACATACACATAGATCAAGAACACTCACAAATAGAGAATCCAACTGAATCGAGTTTTCAAAGCTGGTAAACTCTTGCACCAAAGCAAGTGGCTCACCAGGGACCAAATTCAACAAAAATTTCCCCATCTCATGGAGGCACTCAACGCAATGGGGACCATTGCTTCCTAAGGGGGGAGGATTGATCCAAGTGGATATTGGTGGCCACCCGCCTATTCCACCAATTTCTTTGTATGCCTCTAGCTTAGGGGTATTATTGATATTGTTTCTAGCTATTAGAATCCTTCATTTGATCCTAAAGAAAAAAGGTCAATAATCCTCTAGTGAATACTTTGTATAGCTCTATCTATAGAAACATATTTCCATAAAAAGATGAGCTAATATATTTTACATTTCCATAATAAATATTCCATTCCTTAGTGTTGTAATGTTTTATCAACCAACTTATTATCTCAAGACATGACAAAATATCTACTCTAGCTTTGATCTTGTAGAAATGCAACAATTGCACCTTAAAATTGAAGGTCTCACTATTGATGACAACATCAAATTACTTAGTTACTATCACTTCCCTTCAATCTATTTGAAACATATTAATCAAATAAAGGGTCATGTTGATTCTCATCCCAAGCTCAATATTGTTTGCATAGAGTTAAAGTCTAGCTTGCCACCTCTTCTAGCTCCATATTTGATCTCCTCACATTCTTGGGCATCTTGTTGTCAAATTTGTGGTTGCATGCCATTAAGCATATCAATAGTAATTATTAGATCAAAAAATAGTGTAGATAAATGTGAGTATACCTACGATGGGAACAATATAGATGTTTAAATTATAATTCAAGTGAGGAATGATATGGAATTATACTTTAAGTCAAAACTGTGACAATTACACCAATCATGGACAATAGAGAGCCATGCTACAATGAAAAGGATTCTCACATGGGCCAAGAAAGTACTCATATGATATACCATCATGACTTTGAGAAATATTGGCTCTTATAACATTTCGACATGAGAACATGTTGGTTGGGTTAATGGTTCAGTGGGGGGGGATATATATTGAATAATAGCAATGATCCTTATAATAATGACTCTAGTCAATCATATGAACAAAAACAAGAGAATGATAAAATTTATCATGTCCATGATGAAGAAAATATTGTTGTCAAACTACGCAAAGGAACTACAAAAACATTTGTACAACTTGAATAGTCTTAATTGGCAAGACCAACCATTTCAGAAATGATGATATAAGTGTAGAAGGGTATTGATACCCTCAACCTATACTAGAGCTAAATATTTCCTCTTGCACGTAGAAGTAAGATTTGAGGCAATGGGAATTGAGGGTAGAATTCTTTAAAAGAATGGATTCTTATTTTCATAGCTCTTTCTAATTGATTTAATATATCCTTGATATCTTTTCTAACATTTTTTCACCCATTATCGTACAAGGGTTGGTTTAATGGATCTTATTTTCAAGAGATGTAATGGAAGAGTACTTGTGTATGCAAGCTAGTATTTTCATTCTAAATTTATAATAAGAATCCTCGGTATTGATTAGAAATAAATGAGAGGTCAAATTCCTTCTTTAAAACTTTCAAGTACATATTTCATTTTACCAACAATTGGGCATGTATCACTAATTGTATCAAGATCATTTGGCTTCATATGTAGGTCAATATTTAGAGCTAAGACTAAGTATGATTGAAACAATCTCATGGTTGTCCATAATATTGACATTATTGATTTGATTGAATAAAAGAATGGATGAGATGACATAATCTATATTTTTTTCCCAAGCCCATGAATACATGTCATTCGATTTGAAGAGGGCCATTTCCTTATACTATTACATACACTATTACAAATTATTGCATATTTCAAACCACATAGTTTGTACAACACAATACTAGATAACTTTTAATATTAAATATTTAGTTTTAATTGTAAATGTAACCTAGTTTGGGGTCCTTATCTAACCATGATAGGTTGATGTTAGAGATGTTAGATTTTGTAATAGCCCTTTTTTCTACCCCTCTTGTAAATGCCACTATGAAAACTAATTCACATAAATAGTGCAGAAATACAAATAATCACTCGAGTGGAGGAGTGGACATGGATTTATAGGTTTGAGGAGAAGGAGTTTCTTGAGAAGTGATTAAACCTAGGAGACTTAATTTATTATGCTACAATTTATGTGGCTGAGTACAAGGGCATGCGCAGCAAATAGGGAGGTGGAATATGCATTCCATGAGGGAAGGATGAACCCCATACCACTCTTTTCCTCATAGGGCGTGTTGGTGTGTTCAACACGCAAGAGGAAGAAATTGGTTCGATTGCAAAAGAGGCTGGCAGGAAGGAGAATGGGGGTATACAAGAGTATGTGCAAACATACAGTGTGGTATCAGAGTGAGAGAGCTCACATAAATAAAACCCAATGCTAAGAGCAATGATTGTGGCAACACATAGAGGGCATGGAATAAAGAGAAGATTGTAGTTTTAAGAGGGTGGAATCATAGGGTGTTCTAGATTCTTGTTTAGTAAGTGGAGACATTTTGGGCTCTATATTCTTATAATGATTAATAGGTAGAGACATTGTGTGCTTTGGATTCAAGTTTAACATATGGAGAAATTATGGGCTCTGGATTCATGTAGTGTTTAGTAGGTGGAAGCACTATGGACTCTAGATTCTTAGTAGGTGGAGACATTGTGGGATCTGGATTCCTATGGTGTTTAGTAGGAGGAGACATTGTGTGTTCTAAATTCCTGTGTGATCTGGTTAATTATATTGGTGTGAATTTCCTTGAACACTTAACTCATCATACTTTTAATCTAGCTCATGGGTTGTCAGTTGCAGGAAATATTGCAGTGTAGTTGTCCTATGATTGGGTGGAGAGTTAAATTCCCTCCCTTAGTTGTCAGTCATTCAAGTCAATCAGATAAGTGCATATACTTGTACATATATTTCACTATGAATGATGAATGATGTTGTCATGTCTTATGACGATGTATGTATTATCACTATTAATGGAGGAATGTATTATCCATGTGGTTGCTAATACGTTCTTGAGTTGCAGATCTACTTACATGGTCATGTGTGTTTGATTGATGTGGTCAGCTAAACTATTACAGTGTGTGAATTCCATTATCTGGTATGTTATGGATATCATGGATTTGTGATTTTTTAATAGTATTGATTGTCTTTACAATGTATGATATTAGTGGATTTGATAGTACTATTTGCAATCCATGTTGATGTTAATATGATGTTATTTTATATGAATTTGCAGAGAAGGGTTAGCTATGTATTAGCTTGTTGCAGTGCTTAGTAATAAGTTTGTTGATAGGTTCATTGACTATATTATGGCTATGTATAATGGTTGGAATGTTCGGTGTTTGAACAAGGGTTTTATCTCTAAAAAGGGTGTCCTGAGGAATGCCTTGCTTCAAGGAGAATCATGACAAATTCCCTTGAAGTTCTTAGAATTTATATGTCTAAGTATTGAGAAAAATCATATTGTATCCAAGTCTATATGAGTTATCAGAAGAGCCTTGTATCTGGGGGCAAAGGACCCACATACCTTTTCCACCAGAAGATATATCCGGGGGCATAGGAGGCAGATATATATTCAATTGGAGAGTTTATCCAGAGTGGTGCCCGCTTGGGTGAATACTGCGCAGGGCCAAATGTTAAATCATTTGGGGGAGTATTTGGGATCCAGGAGATCTGGGTATTTTCATATAATGCAAATGTTAATGACACCAGATTTTGGAGAGACCTAGATTTCTATAGAATCTTGTTAGGACGAGATATGAAATGACCAATATTTTTAAGGGTGTGCATCTTATCTGGTGTAGGGCCCTACTTGGTGGATTATATGCGTGAGGCCTGGATGCAGAGGAATCTAGATTTTGGAAAAGTATAGTGTATATGGGGTGGGCTCCACGAGAGGGTTTATTGGATCAAGGCCAAATTAACTTAAGTGGAGGATGTATTTGGCATCCAATACATCCGGGGGTGAGAGTATAGTGCATATTTGTGGAACCCCAGATGTGGTCCAAGGTTGAATTACCTTGCGAACAAAGATTGTATCTAGAGGTCAACGTGTCTAAGAAGGGTGTTGCTTTGGAATTTTTTGCATATCAAATTCTTCCCAAACTTGGATATAACATAGAAACGTTGCAAAACATGAAGGGGTTGATCCCTATGGGACTCGCAAGTTAGGATGAGGTGGAAAGTGCCACAAATGCACTTCAACGACTGCGTGGATGCCACATAGGTGTTGTGGGTGACATGGCAGAGCCATGTGGGTCACACAAGGGTGACACAGGGTAGCATCTAGCTAATGTGGCAAGAGTTAATTGGTCAAACTTTTAAGGGTGTAACATTCAATTCAAGAGTCGAATTGAGACAAAATTTACGTCGCTGAAAAGCCCTTGGTTAGCTAATACAATGGTGATATTTATGCTAAGTTTGACAAAATTGAAAAAGAAAGATTTTTATAACCTCGTCTTCATAATGAGGCCATGAAAATCAATTTAGTTTAAAATAACACCTTCCACAGCTCAAGAAAGCACAAAGGGGTGGGAGGGAGCATCATAGAATTATGGCTTACTAATAGCAATTTTCGCATTAAAATTTTTTAATAAAATAGTATTACTTTAATTTTAAAATAAGAAAATCATGACTTAAGCCATTATTATGTCATATATTATATATAATACTATATATATATATATATATATATATATATTTAAGAATTTTTTTTTCACTACTGGTTCACGGATACCCATGGTCAGTGGGTCCGCTACGTCCAGGATCGAACAACGCTAGGGTGGACCCCACCCAAAGGGGGTCACACCCCTCGGCCTATTTACTGACCTGACCCTAAGAGTTTTCGGGTTTCGACCCTGTGACCTCCCATTGGCGAGGCCCCGTCTTGACCGATTGAGCTAACCCTTGGGGCTCTTTTTTTCACTACTGGTTCACGGATACCCATGGTCAGTGGGTCCGCTACGTCCAGGATCGAACAACATTAGGGTGGACCCCACCCAAAGGGGGTCACACCCCTCGGCCTATTCACTGCCTGACCCCAAGAGCTTTTGAGTTTCGACCCTGTGACCTCCCATTGGCGAGGCCCCGGCTTGACCGATTGAGCTAACCCTTGGGGCTTATTTATTTAAGATTTTGTTTCATAAAAGATAAAATTTATTGGTGCAAAATATTAATGGCAAAAAAAAAAATTATATTATAGTGAAAATAAAAATTATAATGAAATATATTACTTGAAAAAAACTATGTAATAATTTGATATATGAAATAAGATCTTTCTTAAAATAACAAATAATGACATCAATCCCTCCATTAACAAATATTTATTCCAAGTAGATCGCATAGTAATAACTTTTGTATAACAAATAATGCTATCGATCCTTCTATTAACATATGTTTATTCCAAATAGATCACATAGTAATAACTTTTGTATTATAAATGTGGGATTTATAAAATTTCCATATTTTGATTAATAAAATGATGATATCAAAACCATAAAAGGAATCCAACAAAGGAATCCAACTTATTTATGATCTTTTACAATAGAAAACCTTGACATTTCCATTTGAGAATCCTATCCTTTATGCGTTCCTATTGGTGATCTTTTTCCATATAAATGTTTTTTCTATTTTGTAATAACTTTTGTAGTATAAATGTGGGATTTATAAAATTTCCATATTTTGATTAATAAAATGACGATATCAAAACCATAAAGGAATCCAATGTATTTATGATCTTTTACAATAGAAAACCTTGACCATTTGAGAATCCTATCCTTTATGAGTTCTTATATCTTTTTCCATATAAATGTTTTTCTATTTTGTATTATTTTATATAATAAAAGACCATTAATAATTTTATATAATTTACATATTTACTTGAAAGGATAACTTTTTATTAGTTTAATCACGAAACATAATCCCAACAATATCAAGAAAATTGAACCCCTCCACTAACATATCTTTATTCCAAGTAGATCACAAAGTAATAAATTTTGTATAACAAATAATGTCATTAACCCCTCCACTAACCTATGTTTATTCCAAATAGATCACATTATAGATTTGGGATTTATAAAATTTCCATATTTTGATTAATAAAATGACTATATCAGAACCATACCATAAGGAATCCAACGTATTTATGATCTTTTATGGTAGAAAATCTTGACATTCCCATTTGAGAATCCTATCCTTTATGAGTTTCTATTGTCAATCTTTTTTCATATAAATGTTTTTCTATTTTGTATTATTATATATATTATTTTATGACCATTAAATTTTATATAATTTACATCATTATTTAAAGGACTTTAACACGTATTTATGATTCTTTTACAATTATGACATTTCTATTTGAGAATCCTTTAGACTTTATTGAATTCCTATAGCCTAATTTCTTTTCATATAAATGTTTTCTATTTCGTATTATGTATACATTATTTGATGATAGTTAATTATAATTTTATATAATCTATATATTTATTTGAAAGGATAATTTTTTATTAGTTTAACTATAAAATATAATCCCCACAATATCAAGAGAATTGAATAAGTGATCTCTCAATAGTAGAAGTGTTTTAGCTAACTCTAAGGGTTATGTTTTATATAATTCATATATCATCAAAAAGTTAAATTAATTTTATTTTTTTCACACAATTCATAAGAAGGAGGGAGAAGGGGAAGAGAAAAAGAGAAGGAGAAACATATCACAAGGAGAATGTTTAACTTCTCCACAAAATTTTAGAACTTTTTACCATCTTTTCCTTTATTAATTTAGAATTTGAACCTAGATAGGAAAGATAACAACCATTACACCTAACCACCAAAAATAACCCTAATTAACATAAATCCTCATAACTACTTTTAATTTAGATAAATATCTTTCGAATTAATCACATTATTAAGATTTAGTGAACATTTCTAATTTTTCATTATAAAACTGCAATCTAATTTTAAAAATTATAAATTTATTATTTTATAATAATCATAAATTGTTATCCATATTCATTACTTATATAACTATAAACCTGTTATATAAACCTTGCATGTAGTGAGTGACCAAGTCATTATTATATCAAGAAAAAAAATAATAAATAAAATGTCTATATCAAATATGTTTACATAAATTTATTTACATTAATATTTTTAATAATTATTCTACATTATATTTTTTTAATTGAAAATATTTTAAAAGATAATATAAAATTACTTCCCCCAGCCTAATCAAGTATCAAGATTGGTTTATTAAATATAGTTTTACGTTACAAAGTGTAAACCTTTGTCCAAATTTTATTTTCCAAAAATTTCCACTTTCATATTCAAAATTCCTCTTACATTCTTAGGACTTATAAAATTCCACTTTATATATTTTAAAAATATAATTTAAATATTTGTTTATTATGATATTAATTTTAAATATAAAGTTAAAAGTATTATAACTAATGTAATGATATAAATTAAATTGTGGATAAAGATAAATAGGCGTCAATGCATAATAGAACTTCCCAATTGAGACCGGAGGAGAAAAAGAAGATGGTGTGCGGTGCTAGCGTTTCTTTGCAATATGAAGTTTTTTTGGTCATTGTCACTCTGGAATTTCTCGACCCTACATCCCTTGGTACCCTTGCTTTAGGCAAATGTGTGGTTCTTTCAAACCCTTTGGTTGGTCTTGGCTTGTCTTTTTGGGCCTCTCTGAATCGACTGAAGGCTCTGAGAGAAACCCTAAAAGAGCCTTATAGTGGTGGGACTTATGTTTTCTCAATCGACAAATCTTCTTGCATCCGCTCAGTTTTTAAAGATGTTTCACAAATCGCCCACGAGTCTTCTTCCGATGGCATATATCTGACGCTGGACAAAATTTCATGGTCTTTCCTTCCGCTGCAAGTTTATTTTCATAAACTTGCCTATTTCCCATCAACCCCCGTGCCTACTGGGTTTAAAACTTGCTTGCAGTTGGTTCTCCACTCCTCTCTGGCTCCATACGGTGCCTTCCTACAGACCCTGTATGCATTGTACCCTAAGGATTTTCAATTATGGCCAGAGCATGTTTCAAATATATATTTTTTTCCAGATATTCATAAAAAAACATAAATGGAAAGACAAATATTTGTTGGGTTCGTGAAACTTTAACTGTCTCATCTTTTAGGATGCTGATTCAAGGAAGATGGCGACTGCCTGCAACTTTACAGTGCCTCCAATTTGCAGGGAAAATTTTGATAGATCCCTTGCTTTTAAGGGATCATGGTATAGTAAAAAAATCATCAGTAATCTTGAATCTCAAGCTCCGCAGGGAAGTCTACTGCAGCAAAATGGAAAGCTTTGTCTCACATAGAACATAACCAAAATTTTCCCATGGAAGTTCCATTCCATATAATGTGTAACAAATGGAGCAATATCCGTCTTTGGAGTTAAAAAACCCACAGGTTTTCAATCTAATCACTACACTATAATCGAAAGCCATCATTTGCAGATTTAACTGCTTTTAGCCAAAACCTGAAACTCTCTCTTCTAGTGGGTATTCACTTTTTGGACATCAAATTGTGATATTATTTATGTTCCAAAGGTTTTTTTAGTTTTTTTTTTTTTACTTACAAAAGGAATTGGATTTCGTCTTAAATGAAGGACACCCTGGTTCTTGGGTAATGGTTCTCAGGTAATGTCGAGTTATCAATTACTCTGTGAATTCCTTTATCAATTACTCTATGAATTCCTGGTTTTGATGCAACATCCATGGTGGTCACTTCCATGTTAGTATGGATAATACTACCAAACTTTCCCCTCCCCTTCTAGTGCCATCAAGATCAATTACACCATGGCTTCCAGGTTTTGATGCGATATCCATGGTGGTCACTTCCATGTCAATATGGATAATACTACCAAACCTTCCCCTCCCCTTCTAAAACCATCAAGTTCTCGACGACATTGGGAATAAACTTGGAAAAATTTTAAAAATGGACATGGAGAGAAGAGAAAAAGAAATTTTCCCATTTGCTAGGATCTATGTGGAGATAGATCTTAGCAAAGGATTACCACACCACATCATTTTGAAACATAAAAAAATTCATTGGACTCGAATTTTGGATTACAAGAACAAAGATTTTAAAGGCCGCATGTGCTTTCAAACAATTCATCTTCATAACACTTGCCCTTGAGCAAAGAAAATCCCGAAAAAGAAAAAGTAGCCAATCATACCGAAAAGATGGCATTTTAATGACTATCCTTACTCAGAAAATGAGGAGGAGGAAAACCAGAAAGCATGACCTGAACAATTTGAGGATAAAATGGAAGGGGATTCTAGGGCTCAAGAATTTTCAGTCATTCTTCCCCTAATGGATCCAAATCTAGGAAACTAGTAGGTTTCAGTATGTCAAGGAGGTACAGAATGAGTTCATGTTTCAAAATTCGTACAAAGAGTCTCCTCATCTAGATGAGGGACAGGAACTTTTTTTAGTTACAATTGATCCAAATCCTAAAGGATGGCAAAAGTTGCAACCAAGGAAACAAAAAAAACAAAAAAAAAAAAAAAAAAAAAAAAAAAAAAAAAAAAAAAATCAGCACAAATTGCCATCCATAACATTTATTTTTCTTCTTTCTTTTTTCAGCATATGTTTGGCATGTTTTTTTTATTGTCATGATGTTCATATTTCTTCTCTTTCATGTAATGTGATTTTTTGGGGTCTCTTATTACATACACACAAATGCGTGTCTATAAAGTGTAATTTTTATTTTAATTAATTAATAGAAATTGTTGATTTTTTTCTGCAAGAAAAAAAGGTATCCATACATAATAAATATCTAAAAACTTATTTGATAATAGATCTCACATTACGAACATTAAAAAAATCATAAAAAGTGTTAGATCTGAGACTTTTGTGATCCATATTGTAGATAAATGTCTTTCAAAATAATCACATCATTAGGATTTGGTCGACGTTTCAAACCAACCAATGTGGTTCACCTTGCCCTCAGGATGAACAACATTGGTTGTTTCGAACCAACCAATGTGGTTCACCTTGCCCTGAGGATGAACAACATTGGTTGGTTCGAAACGTCGACCAAATCATAATGATGTGATGATTCCGAAAGACATTTATCTAGCATAAAAAAAAATATTATTATTATTATTATAAGTTAAGCATATAGATACTTGAAAATGCATGTAACAATATCCTTAACCATAGAGACTTGCCCATACTTTACCATAGAGATTCTTAATATGTAAATAGGCTTTATTACAATACCATGGTTTCTCAATACCACATACCCAAAAAATCATAATTATCTCAACATTTTTAATTAATCGAATTAATTAAAAAGACAAAAAGGGAATAACTACTTTAAAGATAAATCTCAATCTCTTATATATAAATATTATTAAGAATATTCTAAAAATATTTCATGGAATTTAAATCACTACCACCACCTAATAAATAGACATATCTATCCACATAATTACAAATAAATAGATTAATCATAAACTTCAATTTAATAATAAATAAATAAAAACTAATTATATTATTTAAAAATTAAGAATTTTTTATTGATATTTTAAATTTTACTTTTATGTTTTGTAGTTATTGTATTTTTTGGGGATGGAATAAATAAAATAGGTACAATGTTGAAAACCTAATTTAGTAGGGACATAAGTGAGGCTTATTAATGTCTAGGAAATTGACCTTATCACCCACTACTTGTAATTCATAACACTTAATCAGGTGAGCTAGCTACCACTTTATTATTTTTTTTAAAATAAAAATCAAATGTTATGAGAAGGGGAAGGAGGTGAAGCCAAACTAGAAACCAAATTGGTTTATAAGACCACATGTTTATGGTACAAAGGATATGCCTCATGAGGGTTTCACTAGGGGAGCAATACCATACCATGTGGATTCATGTTGGGGGATATATATTGAAGAAAAAATGACATAATATATTGTGGGATATATAGGGGGTAAAGGGTTTTATATTGACAAGTATAAAAATTGGAACTCAAAGTTAATGAAAAATATAAAGGGGTATACAAAATGTTAATGAAAAAATGGATATATACAATATCTAGTGAACTTAGGGGTTTTTTTTAATTGGGAAGGTGTATTGAGTTTGTATTGGTAAGGAGTTAAATAATGTGAATTTTAGAAGTATTTTCCAATATGTAAAAATATAAAAGGGTATACAAAATGTTAATGAAAAAAAGAATATATATAATATCTAGTGAAATTATGGGTTTTTTTATTGGGAAAGTGTATTGGGTTTGTATTGGTAGGGAGTTAAATAATGTGATTTTTAGAGGTATTTTCCAATATGTAGTTGAATTAAGGGTATTGTTTAATATGCCATCAAGGCACGTGATATGTTGAAGGTCCATTGAGTGAGATATGACTCCACACAATGATTTGACTATTAAAGTTTTTTAAAAAGTTTATATGCTCTACCTATTTAAACTTGAAAATGTTACACCAAACCACACACTAAATTAAAATATAAAACTTCTTTGTAAAACAAAAAAATTCACTACGTAATAAGGATTTTATTATTAAAATTTATAAATGTGTAAAATTGGAATATATAATTTTTATAAAAAAATTATTAAATCCATTCAAACTTTAAAAAGATATATATAATATAATAATTAATATTAACGTGATAGGAGAAAATGACTATTATGTATTCGAATACACATTATATTATTATATTAATTGAGAAATATTAAATATTCATATAACTAACCGCATTTTAAAATGATTGAGGCATTTGAAAAAAAAAAAAAAAAAAAAAAAATTATATTTGTAATTTTTAGATTCGTTATTTCTAAAACAAAATCATACTAACATGTACATTTAAGAAATACAGTGCCCTAAATTTCTCACCAAAACAGCTATTCAACCACTGTTTCTACAGCGTTGCATTCTGGTTGTACACCAACCAGACGTTGTACCGGGGCTGTATTGGTTATATCTCCCACAAATGTTGACAGCGAACTCCTTTAATGCGAGTTTGCCATACCTAATGTGATGGTGAACTACCGGTGAAAGATTTTCGTGTGCGGTGGTTGGCATTTTTATAGTATGGAATGCCCTTTTTAATCACACGTCAAACGATGACTCTGGTAAGTAGTTCTTCCGTCCCACTCTCCACCTACCAAAGAAACACACGCATAAGTTTTTTTAAGTGTAGTTTAAATAGATTTCGTTAGATTTTGAAATTTAGTTTACAGTTGTCAAGTTTTAAGATTTTAGTTTTTTAAAAAGTTGTTTATCTATATCACAAATTCATTTCTTGCCATAATCTCATAAAAACAAATTAAAAATCAGAATGTTAGATGGTTTAATCATTTTTTTATGGTAGAGATAGATTCAGCGCCATTAAAAATCCCTGGAGAAACTAAAATCCTGAAGTTTGACAGCTGTAACTTAGATTTTCAAAAAAAACTTCAGATTTTGTTATAATATTGCCGAAATTTCTATTATTTTCGGAGCTAATTTGTAAGCTTTTTACAGACCTTTTTTTTATTTCACTGAATCTATTTCCACCATCAAAAACAATATTCAAGCATTCTTACTGTCATTTTTTAAAATGATCAAATATTAATATTTTTTTTGAGAGAAATTGGCACCTCTATAAACAATGCCCAATTCTATTACACAAGTCAACCTATAAACCATTTTTGACATTGCGAACCAATTTAACAAAACAATGTACACAATCTAAATTATAATAAATATAAATAGAAATAGATTTAATATTTTGAAAATTCAACTAGTCCATCTATAAACCATTTTGACCGGCAAGGTACACAATCTTGTAATAAGTATAAATAGATTTGATATTTATTAATTTCAAGTAAATATAACCAGTTAATTAGGCTAAGGCCAAAATTAATAAATGTGTCTAGTGTATTGTGCAAATGCACATGGTTGTTCATATTCTCAACATTTTGGCCAAATGAGCAAGCGACCTGTCCAATATGATGGTATCCATCAAAACTTTTAACCGAAGAAAATATTTCAATAGATCAACCGTGTTGCAAATCTAGAACTGCTTGTGGAAACATTGAATCAAATTTGACCACGCCTCTCTCAGTCGTTGGAATAGACAGTCGCCTCTGACAATTATCATGAGATAAGAACAGTAGAGCAGATATTAGCAAGAAGTACAAACGAGCTTTAAATAAGAATCGACTCCTTACGCCCCACGAGAAATCCATACCCTCTCTGCGCTTGTAAGAGGCTCCCTTGTAAAACACTTGTAAGAGGCTCCCTTGTAAAACACTTGTACCCATATGAAGGTCGCCTCTTAACATTGACTTGACATAAACGTTGTTACACTACATATAAGGTAGGGTTTTAGTGTGATCTTTTTATTTTTGGGTGTTGGAATTTGGTGAAAAATTTTGTGGTAAAATTTTGATGTATTATTTAAACTGGTTTTTTGACTATATATAGATTCAGCGAATGCACTTCCATTGTGGAGAGGTTATCCATCAAGCTTGTGATTTCAATAAATTCTGCTAGATTTTAGAGAATTTACACTGAAAAAACCCACCATAAAAACTTCCAAAAAGCCCACTAAAGACAACTCGAATACAAATTAACTTTAACCAAGAGTCACGTGGTGGCATGTCACTATTTATTTGCATACATGAATTATGTGTATCTAATTTATTTTGTTGAAATGATAACATTGGTCTAACCAGATTGTTTTTGCCAAAAATCATGAAAATTTTGGCAATATTTTGATAAAATCTAATTGAGATTTTATCCAAGCTAAAGTTGTCAAACTTCAAGATTTTGGGTGGCCCAAAAGTTTTTGATAGTACTGAATCGATTTCTACTATCAAAAACATGATTCAAACACTGTCTGGATTCGGGTCACTACCATCAAAAACATGATTCAAAAACTGCCTGGATTCGGCCACTTTTGGCTTTAGTGGCAAATCCTCCGCCTCAGTAAACAATGCAAAAATGATGTGTAAACTTACTTTATTGAAAATTTATATATTTAAAATTTCAATTATATTTTTTATTTTGAAAATATCTATAACTTTAAAACAACTTTTTGAACTCTTTTACAAAGAACTCACGGAGATGATTAAATTTTTAATATTAGAATATAACATCATTATGAAATGATATTTTAAAGTCCACGAGACTAAAAATAGTCTATGAGACCATTAGTTCCCTGTTTTTCGCTTTTTGCAATTCAATCATTTTCCGATTCAAATTGATGATGAGTTGGTGCAACCTTCCAACAATCCCCTCGCTAAAAAGACAATGCCAAGAAACTGATAACTGGTGCTAACATGTTCAATGCCAAAAAACTGATGCTAACATGTTCTCATAACTTTATCTGATGCCTTTGAATGCATCACATTCCAAAATGAAATGTTTTTCCGATTCCATAGTCCCAGACGTGCAAAATGTAGACGTAGAATTTGATGCGAGTTGGTCCTTAATTGAGCAATAAGAACCTTTTCCCTCCACAAAATGCTAGCTCCAATGAAGTCTTTTTGTTGTAGATCACACGTAGAGTTGAATTTCTCAATGTAGTACTTATTCTTTCTACCCAACTCTTTTCCCCATACTTTTTTTACTAAACTTCTCCATAAGAAAATCCTTTAGCTCAATGCTATTTGTGGCATAGACATTGAAGCATTTTTGCATCCATGTGTAGCTTTGTTTCATCCATGTTTTCTTTCTTTCACTCACGCCTTCATTGAAGATAACATTAGGTCATCTACCTATTCTCATTTTCTCAATTCTTTTTAGATATCTTATGAGTTGCACCATAGCAATTGCTTCAATGGGAGTTGCTATTGTTTCACTCAACATTATCAACTTGAGATGGGGGTGTTGCTAGCCCACAATTCACACCCATATAGCATCACTGGACAAACTAAGAGTCCAAAAAGCACTTTAATCATTTTCCAATCCCATAACTCCATCTCTCTACATTGTTTTGAAGAGCATATAATGCTTTCCACCCTCGTGAAATTCTCCTCTTTTTGTAGTACTCCAAATTGAGTTTGTTGTTGAAATTCTCTTCTTCAAGAATGTTGTCTTCAAAGAAGAATGGATGCTGGCTCTGCTTCCTCTTATTAGAGAAAATCATTATTTTGGTCTTGGTATTGACTTGCACCCCCACTGCTCTACAAAAATGCTCTAGGGCATATAAGTGCATTTGGAATCCATAGGCCATTTAAAAATCAATACAATATCATCAGTGTATAAAAGAAGCTTTATCACAAACTCCCCCAACCAAACACCAACTCCACCATACAAATTTAGCCACTCTTCCAATTTATCAATTTGTAAACAAAAAAAATAAAAATAAAAACAATTTTAATTCACTTCAATTCGCTTCTAAAAGTTTTAAAAATTAAATAAAAAATTAAATATCGATATTATCTTCTCCATAATTGACCATAATTTTTAACTTGCGAACGACAATATAAACTTCTATCATAAATTAAGCCAAGCTAAGAGAGCCACCTAGCAATTTATATCCTCAACCTTTAATGAAGATATAATGCACCAATCATTAACCTTTTTAATTTTATATTTAATTTATTTATTCTTAGTTGAGAGGTTATCCCTGAAATTTGAATTGCGTTAGTCTATTCCTTATCAGTAGTAAAGTGACTTGTTAGATAATAAAAAAATTGTAATAATATTTTAAAATTATTTATTAAAAATTTATAAGTCAAAATTTTGAAATATATTATGCCATTTATATTAAGTCGATAAAATTAAAGTGAGTTGTTATAATAATTAAAAAATTAGTGTATATTAAGTTAATAAAATTAAAGTGAGTGGTTATAATAATTAAAATTTATTAAATCTATAAGTTTAGTTTTTTTAAGAAATTGAAAATAAGGTAGATTTAGTATTTACATGATATGGGTGGGTTCTTACTATTATCATTATATTTTTTTAGTTGGATTGGGTAAGTGGGATATCTATTAGGTTTATAATCTACAATGAGTGCTTTGATAATGCAGGCATTGACTAAATGTTCGAGTCTAGTCGATATTAAATATTTAAGATTGTTAATTAAATTTAATTTAGATATTTAGAGAGAAAAGTTGTTATAGATTCAAAGGGAGAAGTTGCTATTTATTTTATCTAATTTGAATTTTTATTCATATTTCTAATTTTTTTCCAAAAAGAAATATAAATAATTGATATTTTCAATGTTTTTGAGTTTTATTCAAATTTATGGTTATTGGTTTTTTTATAATAATTGATATTTTTCTTAAAATTTATAATAATTTTATTTTTGGAACTTTGATAATATATTCTATAGAATATTTGTAGTATTACTTGTGACATATTTATTTATTTTTTTATAGTGGGGGACTAATAATTGCATTCTTGTTTTGGTATTTGAAAATGAGATGAAATGTTCCAAACATTCATTTCAAACATTCATTAAGGCTAACGAGCTAAGTCAAAGTTGTTGTCAATTGTTACTTAGTATTTGGCTATGTTTCCCTGTGGACATGTGTTTGATTTGAAAGCCCTTAAATTAGACACTCCATTCTACTTCAAAGACATTACTAAGTATATGTATTTCAACTTTCACTAAAAGGAAAGAGATCCAATTCTATGTGGAATTATGGATGAATTGAAAAAGTCTTCCATCTTTTTCATAAAAGTGATACTCTTCTTTCATTTTAAAGAAATAAGTTTTCTTTATCAACTCAGTGAATAAAATGGGTGAATATCATAAAACAAGGCCCCACATAACACACAAATATTACTAAAAGAAATATTTTTTTAAATCTAATGTTGCTTTAAAAAAGCCCAGATACATCCTTATTGTTTTTTCATAATCTCTTTAAAATTTAATGTTATGATTTAACATAGGTGATAATGGTTTGAGCCTTACTTCTAATGCTTTGAGTAAGAAAGAGATATTTCCAATGTCGCGTAAAATGACTATTATGTATTTCGAATACACATTTATATTTAATTGAGAAATTTATAAATATTCATATAACTAACCACATTTAAAATGATTGACGCATTGAAAATGAAGAAAAAATTATACTTGTAATTTTTATATTCGTTTTTTCTCAAACAAAATCATGCTAACATCTACATTTCAGAAATACAGTGCCATAAATTTCTCACCAAAACCGCTATTCAACCACTGTTTCTACAGCGTCGCATTCTGGTTGTACACCAATAGACGTTGTACCGGGGCTGTATTGGTTATATCTCCCACCTGAGACACACAAATGTTGACAGCGAACTCCTTTAATGCGCGTTTGCCATACCTAATGTGATGGTGAACTACCGGTGAAAGATTTTCGTGTGCGGTGGTTGTCATTTTTATAGTATGGAATGCCCTTTTTAATCACACGTCAAGATGACTCTGGTAAGTAGTTCTTCCGTCCCACTCTCCGCCTACCAAAAAAAATAGTCTTACCGTGTAGTGTAAATAGATTCGATAAGATTTTGAAATGTAGTTTACAGTTGTTAAATTTCAAGATTTTAGTTGTTTTAAGGAGTTGTTTATTGATATAACAAATTCACTTTTTCGCTAGAATTTCATAAACACAAATTAAAAAATCAGAATGTTGGATTGTTTAATCTCTTTTTATGGTAGAAATAGATTCAAAGTTATTAAAAACGTTTGGAGCACTTGAAATCCTGAAGTTTGACCCTTGTAATTTAGATTTTCAAAAAAAAATTCAGAATTTGTCATAATATTGTGGAAATTTCTATTATTTTCAGAGCTAATTTGTATGTTTTTTTATTTCCAGAGCTAATTTGTAAGCTTTTTACACTACTTTTTTTATTGTACTGAATCTATTTCCACCATCAAAAACAATATTCAAGCACTCTCACTATCCTTTTTTTAAATGACCAAATATTAATATTTAAAAAAAAAAATAACACCTCTACACACAATGCCAAATTCTGTTGCACAACTCAACCTCATCAACCTATAAACCATTTTGGCAAGGCAATGTACACAATCTTATAACAAGTATAAATAGATTTAATATTTATTAATTTCAAGTAAATATAACCAGTTAATTAGGCTAAGGCCAAAATTAATAAATGAGTTTAGTGTATTGTGCAAATGCACATGGCTGTTGTTCATATTCTCAACATTTTGGCCAAATGAGCAAGCGACCTGTCCAATATGATGGCATCCATCAAAACTTTTAACAGAAGAAAATATTTCAATAGATCAACCGTGTTGCAAATCTAGAACTGGTTGTGGAAACATTGAATCAAATTTGACCACCTCTCTCAGTCGTTGGAATAGATAGTCGCCTCTGACAATTATCATGAGATAAGAACAGTAGAGCAGATATTAGCAAGAAGTACAAACGAGCTTTAAATAAGAATCGACTCCTTACGCCCCACGAGAAATCCATACCCTCTCTGCGCTTGTAAGAGGCTCCCTTGTAAAACACTTGTACCCATATGAAGGTCGCCTCTTAACATTGACCTGACATAAACGTTGTTACACTACATATAAGGTAAAGGTAAAGGTACGGGTCCGGGTACGGGTAGGGTAGGGTTTTAGTGTGATTTTTTTATTTTTGGGTGTTAGAATTTGGTGGAAAATTTTGTGGTAAAATTTTGATGTATTATTTAAACTGGTTTTTTGACTATATATGGATTCAGCGAACGCACTTCAATTGTGGAGAGGTTACCCATCAAGCTTGTGATTTCAATAAATTCTGCTGGATTTTAGAGAATTTACACTGAAAAAACCCACCACAAGAACTTCCAAAGAGTCCACTAAAGACAACTCAAGTACAAATTACCTTTAAACAAGAGTCACCTGGTGGCATGTCACTATTTATTTGCATACATGAATTATGTGTATCTAATTTATTTTGTTGAAATGATAACACTGGTCTAACCAGATTGTTTTTTGCCAAAAATCATGGAAAATTTGGCAATATTTTGATAAAATCTAGTAGAGATTTATCGAAGTTAAAGTTGTCAAACTTCAAGATTTTGGGTGCCCCAAAAGTTTTTTATTTCTACTATCAAAAACATGATTCAAACACTTCTGGTCACTACCATCAAAAACATGATTCAAAAACTGCCTGATTCCGGCCACTTTTGGCTTTCGTGGCAAATCCTCCGCCTCAATAAACAATGCAAAAATGATATGTGTAAACTTACTTTATTGAAAATTTATATATTTAAAATTTCAATTATATTTTTTATTTTGAAAATATCTATAACTTTAAAACAACTTTTTGAACTCTTTTACAAAGAACTCACCCAAATGATTAAATTTTTAATATTAGAATATAACATCATTATAAAATGATATTTTAAGGTCCACGAGACTAAAAATAGTCTATGAGACCATTAGTTCCCTATTTTTCGCTTTTCGCAATTCAATCATTTTCGGATTCAAATTGATGATGAGTTGGTGCAACCTTCCAACAATCCTTTCGCTAAAAAGACATAACTGGTGCTAACATGTTCAATGCCAAGAAACTTGCTAACATGTTCTCATAACTTTATCTGATGCCTTTGAATGCATCACATTCCAAAATGAAATGTTTTTCGGATTCCATAGCCCCAGACGTGCAAAATGTACACACCCATTCCTCCCAAGCTTCTTTAGGCATTTTCCACCATCATGTTTCACGTCAAATTTGATGCGAGTTGGTCCTTAATTGAGCAATAAGAACCTTTTCCCTCTACGAAATGCTAGCTCCAATGAAGTCTTTTTGTTGTAGATCACACTTAGAGTTGAATTTCTCAATGTAGTACTTCTTCTTTCTACCCAACTCTTTTCCCCATACTTTTTTACTAAACTTCTCCATAACAAAATCCTTTAGCTCATTGCTATTTGTGGCATAGACATTGAGGCATTTTTGCATCCATGTGTAGCTTTGTTTCATCCATGTTTTCTTTCTTTCACTCACGCCTTCATTGAAGATAACATTAGGTCATCTACCTATTCTCATTTTCTCAATTCTTTTTAGATATCTTATGAGTCGCACCATAGCAATTGCTTCAATGGGAGTTGCTATTGTTTCAGTCAACATTATCAACTTGAGATGGGGTGTTTCTAGCTCACAATTCACACCCATATTGTTTCACTCAACATTATCAACTTGAGATGGGGTGTTGCTAACCCACAATTCACACCCATATAGCATCACTGGACAAACTAAGAGTCCAAAAAGCACTTTAATCATTTTTCAATCCCATAACTCTATCTCTCTACCTCTGTTTTGAAGAGCATATAATGCTTTCCACCCTCGCGAAATTCTCTTCTTTTTGTAGTACTCCAAATTGAGTTTGTTGTTGAAATTCTCTTCTTCAAGAATGTTGTCTTCAAAGAAGAATGGATGTTGGCTCTGCTTCCTCTTATTAGAGAAAATCATTATTTTGGTCTTGGTATTGACTTGCACCCCCACTGGCCTACAAAAATGCTTTAGGGCATATAAGTGCATTTAGAATCCATGGGCCATTTAAAAATCAATACAATATCATCATCATATAAAAGAAGCTTTATCACAAATCCCCAACCAAACACCAGCTCCACCTTGCAAATTTAGCCACTCTTCCAATTTATCAATATATAAACTAAAAAATAAAAACAATCTTACTTGAATTCAATATCACTTCTAAAAATTTTAAAAATTAAATATCGATATAATCTTCTCAATAATTGACCATAATTTTTAACTTACCAACGACAATATAAACTTCATCATAAATTAAGCCAAGCTAAGAGAGCCACCTAGCAATTCATATCCTCAACCTTTAATGAAGATATAATGCACCAATCATTACCTTTTTTAATTTTATATTTTAATTTATTTATTCTTAGTTAAGAGGTTATCCCTGAAATTTGAAGTGCGTTAGTCTATTCCTAGTCAAGTAGTTAACGTGACTTTGTTAATATAAAAAAAATGTATAATTTAAATTATTTTTAAATTATAGTCAAATTTGAAATATATTTGTCCATTATATTAATCAATAAAATTAATGTGATTGTAAATAATAAAAAATTAATTGTATTAAGTTAATAAAATTAGTAGTTGTTTATAATTAAAATTATTTACATCTATCAGTAGTTTTAAAAAATGAAAAAGGCGGATTTAGTTCATGATTGTGGGTTCTTACTATATCATTACATGATATTGGTGTTCTAAATATCATTATGTTTTTTAGTTGATTGGAATGATATCTATTAGTTATATCATGAATATTATACATTAGTGCTTCGATAATGGCAGCATGACTAAATGTCGAATAAGTGATATAAATATTAAGATGTAATTAAATTAATTTAGATATTAGAGAGAAAGTTTTTCTCCATTTATTTATTAATCTAAATTAATATTTAAAGGAAATTGTTTTTATTTTTTCCGATTGAATTTTATTTAATTTTAATTTTTTTCTTAAAAAGATATAAATAATTGATATTTCAATTATTGGTTTTTTATAATAATTTTGATATTTTCTTAAAATTTTAAAATTATTTTGGACCCTGATAATATATCTATAGAATATTTGTAGTAATATATTTTATAGAATATTTGTAGTATTACTTGTAACATATTTATTTATTTTTTATAGTGAGGGTTTATAATTTCATTTTTGTTTTGGTATTTGGCTGTGTTTCCTTATGGACATGTGTTGATTTGAAAGCCCTTAAATTAGACACTCTAATCTACTTCAAAGACATTACTAAGTATATGTATTTCAACTTTCACTAAAAGGAAAGAGATCCAATTCTATGTGGAATTATTGATGAATTGAAAAAGTCTTCCATCATTTTCATAAAAGTGATACTCTTCTTTCATTTTAAAGCAATAAGTTTTCTTTATCAACTCAGTGAATAAAATGGGTGAATATCATAAAACAAGACCCCACATAACACACAAATATTACTAAAAGAAATATTTTTTTAAATCTAATGTTGCTTAAAAAAAGACCAAATAAATCCTTATTGTTTTTTCATAATCTCTTTAAAATTTAATGTTATGATTTAACATAGGTGATAATGGTTTGAGCCTTACTTCTAATGCTTTGAGTAAGAAAGAGATATTTCCAAGGTCGCGTTTAAAAAAAAAAAAAAAAACCTCTTTATAAAGATGCAACATTAATTTCTTAAAGATATTAAAGATATTTCAAATAAATCTTTACAAGGATGTAACATTAATATCAAATGAGTTTTGAAAAAGAGACACAAGCTCAAAACTTATCATTCACAGGAAGGCATAAGCCATAAAAACATTGCACTCCTAAAATAAAGATGGATACAACAACCATGAATGCCTTGTTGGATACTCTGCAAGGAAATAAGAACCAAGCATGTCGAGGACATTTTTTTGGATTTGAATTCATTCAAGTTGAATTCGAAAGGAACTAAATTCTTCCATACATCTTGAAACCCTGAAAAATGTGGCTCTTTGACGTGCAAGTCAAAGGGTCGAACTGACCAGAGGTCAGGGTTGGATTTCTCTTTTGCTCACCGACAAGAACATCGACTTCTGACTTCCAGTGGTACCCACACATGAGGTCGGGAGTCAACTTGTCTTGAGACTTTTCAGTTGTAGAGACTTCAGAGGGTCGTCCTCTGACCACTGGCCCACAACCGCCAACTAAGCCATTGTTGAGCTCCGGGATGATAGTTTCTGATGCTGGAGCATTCAGCTCAACATCCTTATTTTATTCTAGTAGACATAGGGGGTCTTGTGTTTCAAGGAAGTCGGTTTCCTAAGTATTGAATTAATGTAATTATTTAATGTTTTGAGTGATTTTAATGAGAATAGGGATTAATTGAATATTGTGAGGCATAATTGTAAATGTTCTCGAATGTAGGAGAACATGAGAGGTTTAGGATAGTTGAGTGATGAGAGGATTGAGAATTGATTGTAAATCTTAGATTAGGAGTCAGTTCATGATTTTGTGGATTTGAGAGGATCCTTAGAGATGAGAAAGGGATTTTAGGATTTTGTTGAGGAATCTATGGATCTAAACCAGCAATTGGTTTTAGAATCCCTTTGTATAAATGTAAGCCTAAAAGGCGAAGACAGAGGTTAGAAATAGAGAGATTAGAGAGAGAGAGAGAGTTAAATATTTAGCTAGTGTTTGTAAGCCTGCGGGCAGATGATGAATCAGAGGCCATTAATTAGAAGATTGGGCCGAAGAGAGAAAGAGGGTCTCATTATGCATCAGTTGTTCATATTTATAAATACACAGTTTTAATTTCAACATGTATTAGTGTGTGTTTCGATGTATTGACTGATAAACTGAGTATATCAAAGAATTGTGTAATATATATATTCATGCAGGCGAAGTTCAGTGAACGCAAAGAGGAGAGCGAGACAGAGGAGTGTAATGGATCTTTGAATCCATTTGAAGTATTAAAGTAGAGCTTTGAAGGGACAGTGATTGAAGAAAGACGCAGAAATTGAGTTCGGGAGCAAATGGAGCAGTGGAAGAGTGAAAGGGCGAAACCTTTGAAGAAACTTCAGAATCACAGCAACACTGAAAAACAGCGTAAATCTAAGTAAAAAGGAAGAGTGGAGAAGTAAAGTGTTAGTGCACAACAACCATTAGATCTTATAGATCAATGGCCAGGATTAGATCGCAAGAGTGGAATATCGGGTTCACATCGCAATCATTCAAAGGGAGGAAGCGATTGCGACATGCGATATGTAGCGGAACCAAAAACTTATCAAACAAACCCTAGAACCCCATCGGGTCTGTAATACATGCCGGATCAGAGTTTTTAAGTGGAAGAGGTCAAATGCGGCAACATACCTATGCGCCGATAACAATAAGCGCTGATAGGAGGCATCAGCAATTGGAGATTGGAGGAGGAGCAACGCAATGGAAGGTTTGATATGGAAGGGCGAAACTGACGATAAATATGAATGCGGGAGTATAATATTTGAGATCCGCTTGTATGGTTCAAAGCGGAATTTTAGTGTATTTCCTTTGTATTTCATAAAGTGATGTGCTTGAGTCTTTTAAGGCTTAAGCATTATTTAAGTGCTTCTGATAGTCGCATATCAGAGTCGGAAGGGGTGATAGGAGTCATGTGAGCGCAGAGGATCGATACCCTAATTGCGATAAAGGTGACCTCGAGAAGTGTGCAGAGGTCGGATAGAGGCAAAAAGGTATGTTTATGTGTATATTTCCTTTGTAAATGGGTTATAAAGGATTAAGCGTCGATAGGAGGATTTTATGTGTAAGTCCACTTATAAATGGGGTTTAAGTATATATGCGAGCTTAAAGGTTAATAAAAGGTTAAAAAAGGTATATGCGGGGTGATAGAGTCCCGATAGAAGTGAATGAGTCCCAATGGAAAGGATATGAAAGGTTTAAACTTTGGGTTAGTCTTTTAAAATGTTTCCATATGAATTCTAATGAAAGGGGCCTTAAACCTTAAAGATTGATCATTTGACTCGCTAATGGGTAAAATTCCTAGGAGGAGAAATGGTTTATGCATAGTGTGGGTAAAGCAAGGGTAACCCTGTGTCATTTTGGTATTAGAGCTGAAAAAAGAAATTATGTGTGAAAGTTTCTTTGGAAGAATTTAGAACAAAAATATTTGGAAAGATGTGTATGCAGGCGAGGGAGATCAGATTCTAATCTAACGGTTAAGCAACCAGAGTAAAGTTGGGAGAATGGAGAAGAACAATTAAATTCTCAGAGACAGGTGAGTAAGAATTAAGAAGAGATTGCAGAAACATAAAGAATCCACAGCAATGTTTGGAGAATGGAGATTCACTCGAATGTGAAGAGTGGGTGGAGAGATCATACAGATATTGTTTTATTTAACTCTAATTTGAGTTTTGTTGGATAAATAAATAGATTGAAGATTTATAATTACAGCTAATGAAGTATCTCAGCAAAAGAGATAAAGCCGGAATATTGGAAGAAAGAATCAAATTCTAAATCTAATTGACAGCGGTTGAATATTGAGAATTTGTGCAGTGGAAGCATAAAGATTTGTTGAAACAGATGTGTAGGAATGGTGAGATCCTAAAGGTAGGTGAAGGTATGTAAATTTGTCTAATTATTAGTAGATATTGAATGAGTGAAATTTTATAGCAAGATTACAGTAGTTAAACTATAAGAAGTATGTTTGTAAGTTTTTGAAGTAGTAGAGTTTGAAGATATGGCTGAAGGCTAGTGAAAAGGAAAGCCCATTCAAAAGTGCAGGTGAATGGGAGGATAAGATCATACAGAGATCTTGAAGGTGAGATGATATGGTTTTATTTTAATTCGATTTGAAGATTGGAAAGTTGTAGTCTTTGCATTGATGCAAAAGTATTGTTGCAACTCCTAAAGGAAATTCCAGAATGGATGTGGGTAGAATTACTAAGAGATAAAAGAAGCTGGTAAGATTTTCTAAGTGAAAGCATAAATGAGGCAGAACCTTGAAGAATTCCAACAGAGATTGGATAAAGAGGACAAATTTGTTCTTAGAAGATGCAGATGAGTTGAAGCCTAGAAGGAGCAAAGAGAATTGCTCAAAAGGAGGTTCCAGAGATAGAGAACCAATGGCTTACCAAAAGACTGAGTGAGGAGAGCTTGGTGAGGTAAGTGGAAACAGGGGGAACTTTCTGTTGTAGAGGCTTTAGTGCAACTCATAGTGAAGTGAGTGAGGAACTCTTAGAGAAGGAGAAGATGATGACTAATGATAGTCATAACAGAGGTTCTGAAAGAGACCACAGTAGAGGACAAAAGGAGAAGGATGCCAAGGCAAATGGCATAGAGAGATAGTTAAGTAAAGAAGAATATGATAGAGAAAAGGTTGAGATAGTAGCTCAGCTTGAAGTATTAAAAGAAATGTTGTAGAGAAATGAGATGGACCATAAATATGTTTATGTCATGAAAAAGAAAGTGAAATGGCAGAGGCTACAAGAGAAGAGGAATCAACAGGTGAATATGCAGACAATAAAGGAGCTAAGGGAACTTGAACAGATTATAGAGAAGTTGTTATGAAACCAGCTCAAGAAAAATAGAAAAGATAGATCAACGCCTTAGAATTCAACCTCTTCGAGGGGGAAACATCCTTTACATTACATAAATGAACAATTCTTGGATGATACAAATGAAAATACCTCCTTTCTATATATA
>APFE031440034.1:0-11754 GCA_000404065.3 Pinus taeda
AATACGGTTGACCAGAAGGCGGTTGGTAACCTTGAGATGGGTACTGACCTTGGGTTTGATAACCCTGAGGCACGTACTGATACTGGGGTTGACCTTGAGGTACATATTGATATTGAGGTTGATTTTGAGGTGCATATTTGATACTGAGGTTGACCTTGGGGTACATATTGATACTGAGGTTGACCTTGGGGTACATATTAAGTCTGGGGTTGACCTTGAGGAACGTACTATCCCGTAGGTATGTACTGTCCTTGAGGTTGTCCCCCAGGCACAAACTGAGTACCTTGAGGTTGCCCCCCAGGCATTTACTGGGTACCCTGAGGTTGCCCCCCAGGCACATTCTGGGTACCTTGAGGTCGCCCCCCAGGCGGTAACTGGCCACCTTGAGGTTGAGAACCTGACATCATTAGAATATCTTCTACACTCAACAGTTTAGTACCACTACTTCCATTTAACAACGTTTGTTCGATAGGTTGAGGAGATGCTCTTGACAAAGTACTAGAGATGGACTGATACCCAGTGGGAACAGAAGGACCGCCGTACAAATAGGCTTCTAGAGATTGAGAAAACATGGATGACGGGCTAGACATATTCAATAAAGGATAATAATCTCTAGGTGCTGGGTGATAAAAAATATGAGGTGGTGAAAAACTTAGTCCCGGATTTTCCAAAAGATTAGTCAGTGAACGGTACCAAGCACTGCTCCTAGGTGGAATGTAAAAGATTGATTCACACTCCCTAAGGTCTAAGATAGGTCAATCTTCTGGAAAAGGAAAGCTTTCTTCGATGTCTGAAATAGCAAGCTCTTCAATAGCTATATGTCCAGAAGGAAGATCTTGGGTAATTACAGTTTCTACCCTAGGCGAACTAGGACCACTAGAAGTTGGAGAAAAAACCTCTGATATGGGAGTAGTAGCAACTTTAGATTCAGGTTCAGATACTTCAGGTTCTTCACCTATATCACTAGTGGATGCAATACTACTAGTAACTTCTGGAATTACTAACGGTTAAGAATCAGAATGTACTATCAAAGAAGATTCATCTTCTTCAGGTGACCCACTTCTACCGTCACTAGGAGTTACGAGGACTTTCAAGCCTTCAAGCTGGCTCAGAACGTCCTCAGGAGGTTGGCCCCGAAGTCTACGGGACGTCCTCAGTAACTCAGCCACATTTACAAACTCAGGGGATTGGCCCCGAAGTCTACGGGAATGCCTTGGTAATTCAGCCACATTTAAAGACTTTTAACTACTTCACACGCAAACAAAGTAAAATCTCAATGAAAACCACCTAAAGACTCTAAAGAACCAAACAAATTGAATCACACACCTAAAGAATCTAGGAGATCAATCACACACAAACAGTAACTTTCCGGACCGAAAACACTAGTTGGTGATGAAATCCAACGTTACAGAGTTCGATACAGAAATAGCGGTTGGAACAGTTACCCCGGCAACCTGCTTAATGAATAGACTGGCACAAGTTTCTCCACTTAACCGTCTCGAGTGAAGAGAACCCCCCGGAAAATCCAAGTGAGTCTAGGTGACGTCTGCTCCAGGTACAGTGGGATCTTCCCGCCACCGTCACCTTAGGAAGAATCCTATAGAATATGGTCACTATGGTTACCAACAGAAACAAATATACCTGGGAGAACAGTCTACGATCCGATACGCACGCAAGGGCAGAGTAGCAAGCTCATTTTCCTTGAAGGCTCCTCGACATAATCCGAGGTTTACCAACAACTGACCCGAGGCTCCTCGACAATGGTTAATCCGAGGTTTACCGTTTGTAATATGTGAATATCTGGCATCATTCCCAATGAGGAAGTATTGATTCCCACACTGGTTCGGACACGATCTCGTGCTTCTCCTTTAAGAGGAGCTTTCCCAGAGCATAGATGCAACAATTGGATTTCTCTCCTATCGCAAGATAAAACTACTTGTTTGTTTTACTATCTTGGAGAGTTAAGTACTCCCTACTCCAAGACACTAGCCTAAGCTATGTTGGTGTATTAGAGCCCTAGAAACAAAAAATTTGCTAGATTGATTTTACTTTAAGCATTATATTTATTGGTTTTTGATTAAGTCAAGAAGTGATGGAGATGAAACTCGTGGTGTAAAGACTCGACTCAAAATCACTACAAAAATGCACTTAAGATGATCAAGTAATCTTTTCTCTTCAATGAACTTCTAGCTAGGAAAGAGTTGGAGAATGCAAATGCTTGTAAACACAAATCTTTCTTAACAAACAAATCAAAAGAAGAGTATTTGTTCCAATGCACTCAAAACGAGACAACTAGTTATTTTGCACAAAAATTTCCCTTTTCCTTCAAATGTTCAAATGCTATGAAAACAAATCTTTTTCAAAAGAGATTTTTATATTTTATAAAACATTTAAAACTATGACTAAAGCAAATCTTGAGAAAACTATGAATAAAGCAAACTTAAGATCTACAAACTATGAAAACCTATTTGAAGTAAAAGCTCACAAGATGTCTTTTCGAGGATGTTTTACTTGGTTATAAGCAAACCAAGGACCAATTTGTCCAGAATCACAAAGAAGTCAAGAATAACCAATTTTGTTTTCTTTTTGAAAATGAAAATCCAAACTTTCAATCACAAGCTTTTCGAAGTTTTGTAAAGAGAAAACTCAAAACGGATTCCTCAACAAGGGGAGATTTCATAAATGGTCAGACTCATAAGAAGGTTGGTAGACACTAAGGTGATCTGAAGTCCCTACAGCTTCTAAGGTCAGAGCCACTACACAACCAAATCGAAAAACAAACCCAACAAGCAAAACTCCTAGGAATTTCACCTAAAACCCTAACACCAATGAAATTAAACCAAGGAAAGCTTTTAACAAGTCACATGCAGGTCTGGGCAGAGGATAACAACTTCTAAACCAAAATAAAACTAATTTAAAAAGTAAAATTCAAAATTCTCAAAATTTTAGCAGGGTACGCAGGTTTAGAGTTTACACAGGTGCGTGTACGCTCTGTGTGCAAAGTAAAAGTGCATACAGCTACGCACTGTGATACAAGCACAAACTGCAGACTTCTCCTAAAGTAATGAAAAGCAAAAACAAACCTAGATCCACTAAATCCACCCAATTCCACACACAACAAGCCAAAAACAGAAACAAAAAGGCAAGTTTCTCAGGTCAAAGAAAAAATAAGGAAAACAATCAAGTCCCCAGCGGAGTTGCCATTTTGTCACACGGAATGAGTCGATCTTGCAGACAGGATAGACCTTCCTAGAATTTAAAGAAGACCTAATGACAAGCAAACCAACCAGACACTATCTTTTTCTAAATATGCTTTCATAAATAATGGCAAACAAGTGTGTTTAGGGCCTACCTTATGTCCAACGCAAGTTTGGGGATGCCCTCGCTCCTTTGATCCAAATGAGTTCCTTTGTCGCGAACCTGCAAACATAAACAAGGCAAACAAATTAAATAGCACTTGAAAAGCCAATATCATAAAACATATTTAACATGAAAGTCAAGGAGTCCATGAAACAAATAACATGAGATACTTGTTGAGAAAAATGAGTCTGATTGTATTAATTCAAAAGAAGAAGAACTTTACAAACTTTTGCCTTGACGCTGTACAAGCTCCTCCCAGGGTCCAACAAGAAGTCTCCTCTACTTTGAAAATCTTCACTCACTCCCCAATGAAGCAAAAAAGGTATGTGATCTCTCCTCTTAAGCTCAAATAGGAAGTCTTGATTTCACCAGCATTTACCCTAAAAAATGTTCAGCTTCTAACCTCCCTAGCCACTAACCCAATGCCTCAATTTATAGTGCAATGGAGGGCAGTTACTAGGTCCTCCTTCAAAGGGATAGAATCCTCCTTCAAAGGGATAGATCCTCCTAACAAGGGATTAGCTCCTTCTCTTTTGGGATGCATGAACCACTTTGGAGCGAACAATCCACGTCAAAATTCCTTCTAGAATCATCTAGAATTAACCCAAAGAGAGTTTTTTAAGATAAAAATTGCGCCTTTTGATTTCACAGGGGTACACACCCTCCCCTTTACATACAGAGCATATAAGTATGCAGGTACTCTGAACAAAGGGTGCGGGCCCGTAGGCAAAAGTGAGAGAAAGTGCGGAATCAGAGTTACATTGCTTTTTGATGTCTTTCTCTCATTTCCAAAGCTTATTTTGAAGAGCTGAGGTCTGAGACTTGCTTAGGAGGCTAGTATAGGTGGTGATAGACCCATACTGACTGCAAATAATCAAGGTGACAATATTTTTGTGTAACACATGGGTATGAATGCTCAAGGGGTAAATTGGGCCAACCTCAAAGAGAAAAGTCTAGTTTTGGTGGTCGACACAAAACAACAGATAGCTTAATATTAACATACATTGTAGTAAAGCGAAGAGGAGGAAAGAGAGGAGGGAAATCAATGTGTAGGGTTGTCAATAGAATCCTAAGAAACAACGTTCTAGAAAAAATATGGAAGAGGGAGGAGATGAAAGAGCGATAGGAGTGGAGCGCTAGTAAGAGTTTCAGGCCATATACTCATGGGCACATTTGTATCCAAAATATCAAGAAAATATGTGCACATTATAGGTACTTAAGTAAATCTGTAGCTAACATAGGTATTGTTTCTACTTGGTAACAAATATACAATCATGAACAAGGGAGAAACTAACAGCGTCATCACACTATTTAGAGACAGAAAAACATATATGGAATGAGATTACAGAGGCGAAAAATAGTGTGCATTGCCATGATTGGAATCACCAAAGAGTTTCATTAATACTTGAAGGGTCCAAATAACTAGTCCATTGCATTCAAAAGTGCATCTTATGAGTCCCTTATGAGAAAGACATTAGAAACAAATGGAACCAAAGAATTCAGACCCCTTGGGTGTAGAATTCCATAACCTCTTTTAAGTGTTTCTCCCCATCATTTATATAGAGAAGGTGGGCTTTGAATCAACATTTACAAAATATCTCAACCAGGGCCAGCTGTCTGATTGACTAGTTGTCTCGGTCTACGATAACTCTACTAACAAAAATGAATAACAATCAGGATTTGATTCCTTTCTCTAATAATGCAAGAAATACAAAAAAATTATAAGGAGAATTGATTGATGGTGAGGAAAATATCCCCTAGCCATTCTTTTTATGGCCTCTAGTTAGTCCACGTCTCTGCCATGATGTGCCTGTCCTACTGTTCATCTAGTTCTTGTAGCTTTTGCCTTAACTGTTTGACTTCTCCACGCTCTGTAGTTTGTAGCGATTGACTAGGTTTTCTTTTCATAGAGCAACAAAAAAGTTTATCCGAGAAGTCCTTTGCATTTATGACTGAGTAGAGCTCCACGATGAGGTATTAAGTCTTCATGATTCCCCATACCTTCATTTACTCTGTATTATGTTTGATGACCATGCTGCTGAATATATGCCGAAAAAAACCCTCACCATCCCACTAAGCAGAAGTGAAATATGCATTTTAATGTTCATTCATCTGGGTCATTGATCCAGGCCAATTCAATCTGGGTCATTGATTCAAGCCTGTTGGTATCACAATCACAATACAGGAGAGGTCATTTTTACCATATTTCATAGTGCTTGCCAATTGTCTGGACGCAAAACTTCAATAGAGCATGATGCACATAAAATATCGTATCCAGAACTAAGACTCATATATCGCCATTGGAAATTGAAAAGGGGACTTAACACTGATTTTATGGTGATTTCCCAATATGTCGAATCTGAAATTTCTCAAAACCATAATACATAACCTTTCAGGTCCATCACAATCGCAAGTAGAAAGGGGCTTCAGCAGAGGAGGGACTTGTGACTTGAGCAATCTCTGATTGCGATATCGCAATCAGTGGGGGACAACTTATTGCAATCAGTAGGGAGAGGTAGAACTTACGATATCAGCAGGGGAGTGGTGACGGGACTTATGCAATATCTCAATCGATGGGGAGGACTTGCGATGTCAATGGAGGAGAGATGATGGGCCTTATGTGATATCGGTGGAGGAGGGATTTATGATTTGTGCTATCCTTGATTGCGATATAGTAAACAGCGGAGGAGGAGTTATCACAATCAGTGAGGGGAGACAAAACTTTATTGTGGTAAGCAGGAAACTTTGCAATATGAGATATCGCAATTGCAAAAGGAAAAGGGAGATGAGAAGATATGTATAGCAAAGGAAAATGGGTTGATAGCGATAAAGTTTTGCGGGTCCTAGGCCTTTAAAAGGCTTTTGGTATGTTTTATGAACATTTTTAAGATATTTCAAAGAGGAATGGGAAAACACGGTTAGAGTTGGAAATACAAAGGAACCTTCGGCTAGAGTTAAAAATGGGTCACTGTGGCTACAATTAAAAAGAAACAATCTGGAACCCTCTTTTGCAACAAGTGACAACAATAGGCATGTAACATGTGAAAACTTATGAAAAATAAAAATTCCATTATGACTAAGTGAGGTTTAAATTAGTATAACATATTTCTCACAAAACATAAGTGTTAGTAAAAGTTAAAATCAAAATAAAATGAAAAGAAAAAAGTTAGGAAAAATTGGTTTAAATGCATTTAATAGAAATGTTGTAGTTGAAACAATATGGCATCAAGTGCTATTATTATTCATCTTGCAACAAAACAATTAAATTATTTGATATAATTTTCCTAAATTATAAATATTGGAGGAAAAACTAAACCAATTTTAATGTGTGGAAGATTAAAGAATCTGATCATGTTAAAACATTTCTAATCACCACATGTTACCAGTGCAATAAAGAAATAAAAAATGAAAACGAAATTAACAAAATAAAATAAAATAGGAGGACTAGTTTTATGGTATTTACAATTATGTGCAAATAAAACCCTATAACATGTATTGTTAGAGTTTTGCTTTGCAACAAATAAATTCAAATATAATTTTAAAAATTTTAAATAACAACTATTCAAGTCTTTAAATCGTTATTGCATGCAATATTATTGAATAATCATGTCATATTAATAACCTGCACAATGAACCAGTAAATAAAACCTAACATAAAAATAACACACAAAAAGAAAAGAAATAAATAGATATTATTAAATAAAAATGCTCATAGTCACAATGAACAACACCACTGTAGCAAGTACATGATGGCTTCAATATGCCAAAAAAAAACTCCTAAACGAAACCCTTACTCTCCCTTTTATATTTCCAGGAATTCGTTTTCTATTTAGTTCTCGAAACTTTCCGATTGAAATTACATTAATAATAATTATTTTGACTAAATGTAGTACATATTCCATTATTTAAATAAATTCCCACTCAAATCGTCCACATTAAGAATCCTTTAAATTATATATCCACATTAAAAGAAAAGATATAAACTAATTCTCAAATATAAAACATATAATAAATAAAATTAAATGATAAACTTACCTTTCATAATGTTCTCCTCTTTATCTCACGTACATTATTAATGATTTTTTTTTCCCTTAGGTAAGTTTGAGTAAAGAAAAATTCACTATATAAAACATTAAGTTATAAATTATGTATTTAACGTGAACGTATTTTCAAAAAATGCAAGATAGAATCCAAAACATTAAATTTAATATGATTTTTCTTTTTAAATGTTGAATGCTTACATTTCTAAAAACTTGTCATGAAATCTCAATGCTCCTTCCATATTAAATTGATACTCGCACAGTTTCTTCACTTAGCCATTAGGAATAATTAAATGAAAGGTAATCTGAATATATATATATATATATATAAATAAAATTAATTATAAATTTCAGATTTTTATTTTGATATAAAAATTTCAAATAATTTCTAAGTAAATTTAGAATTAATATAATTTTATATTAAATCTCAATAACATATATTATAAATAAATTTAAGTATACAATTTTTTTTGGTAGGTAATCACTCATAGGGGATTTGAACCAATGACCTATCGCAAGGAGTGCCTTAAAAGTGCACTAATTCACCATCAATCCCAAAACCTCATAAACTATATATATAAAAAACTAAAACTATTGACGTTTAATCAAACGGTCATCGAATGAGAATGGAGTTGATAATTAACCTTTTAAATAAGCATGATGACATGACTTTCGTCTCGGAGTTTGATTCGAATTTCATTTGTGAAGCTCTTGGCATTAAGAAAAGAGGGTATTATATTGAAATATTAATGGTACATGGATTTTTTTTGAAGTAGATGGAGATCATAAGGTGAGAGTAGTTAGGTAAGTATTTTTTAATTTTAATAAAAAAATTTATACGTTTTAGTGTAATTAAATTATATTTTAATTATTGTGTTGGATTTCTTTTATATAATTTTTTTATTTAATGTGGTTTAATTGGTAATATATTAATAAATAATTTGTATTTTGATTATTAGTTAATTAAATTAGAATTTTAATTTATTATTCATTTTTATTTAAATTTTCAATTTTCCAATTTTAACTTATATAATAAATAATTGTAATTTGAATTAATATTTTTTATCTAATATATTAGTGATTTGTTTACAAGTTATAATAATTATCAGAATGAAAAATTTAATTCGTGGTAAAAATTTAAGGGAGCAATTTTTTATTATAAAAAAAAGAGAGGAAGTCATATAGTGAGGGGCATAAGGTGAAATTGACATAAGGAGCCAAAATTTAATTGGGGTCAAATAGGCGACAACATTTGGCTCACACTGATGATGATGCTCCCCTGCGAATAATCAAGAATGTAGACCAGACGCCTTTATATTGGGCTTAGAATCGAAAAAGGAAACTAAAAAGACAAAAGGTAATAAAAGAAAAATATTTTGCATCTTAAATTCTCAGTCAATCAATACCAAGAATGAACAAGAATAAATGTGAGGCTCGAGTAAGTAGAGATTAACAAGTTCAATGATTATTTACATAAATAAGATGTTTGTTTGTATACTAAGTGTATTAAGGTAGCTATGATAATGATTAAGGGCAGATGATCATAAATGATAAATGTCTCACTTCAGAAGAGAATTCAACACCATAACAAGTCATACCTCTTTACTATTAATAATTAGGAAATGGAACAAATCATAGTACTAATAAGGA
This sequence comes from Pinus taeda, assembly GCA_000404065.3. Classification (NCBI taxonomy): domain Eukaryota; kingdom Viridiplantae; phylum Streptophyta; class Pinopsida; order Pinales; family Pinaceae; genus Pinus; species Pinus taeda. Next base: position 9,051 of record APFE031440034.1, read on the forward strand.
TTCATAAGAATGACTTTGATTTTAGAATAATGTTTGATCAAAACTATGGAGGCTAGTTATTAAGGATTTGTTTCCCTTTTTGGTCCATAATATGAGTTTCCATAATCAAATTTCGCTCTACTGCCAATAAGCATCCATAGCCCCGACCATGTCATCCACTATCCTAAGATGACGAACCTTACAGATTCTTGTTTTCTCTTTGTGTTAGAGGCCCTTCTTTCAATTCATTTAGAAAATATAGAATTCACATGATGGTTGGGTCATGCACTAGACTTAGTTCAATACCACTAACCTTGCTCTACTACTAGTGAGCATTCATAGCCCTAGTTGAGATGTTAGCATGCCGCATTGGAAGTTACATCAACAAAAAGGAGTGGGAGTATTACACACTAAATTTTAATCTAATTCCATTAGCCTTACTCCACTGCAAGTGAGCATCTATAGCCTTGATAGAGATACCAGCATGCCCCACCCAAGAAAACATTGGTTCCTATCCCTAGGGTAGTATGGTGATAAGGAAGTTCTCATGCATGGTTGTGATGTGACTAACTAGTTCCACCAAAGTTTCAATTATATATATGAAATCCCAATCTTATGGTTATAGGTCTAGCTCTTATGACTTAATGTGATCCCTTAGTATTTATGTGTAAGTAGTATGAAAGAGAGATGTGGTGAAAAATATTCAATATGAATTTGACATTACTAAGAAACTGAGATCTAATGTCTTTAATGATTGCTACCCCTCAAACATAATTTACAAACCAAGTCTTTAAATATGTATTTAAAAACCTTGTTAATATAGTTCATCCTAAGGACTCATATATGTGTATTCCATTCTACTTTGATTGCATAAACACTCTTCAAGTTGCAAAACACAACATCTTTTTTCATTCTAAACCTAGGAAGTGGTGAGCCCCAGTATTGTAGCAATAATGCTACAACTCCTAGGGCTTCCTGTCTCTTAATTTTATCAACCCGGTAGTTCGTACAAACTTGGAAGTGGCGGTGCTATATGCACAAGTACTAGCTCTTGTCGCAGCTGTCACTTGGTCAGCTGGCACAAGTCCGCTAGGGCTCAAGCCAACTTCTATAGGCTCACAGAAGAAGCTTTATCAATGATGGACGAAAGCTAGCTCAAAGGAGACTAATCTACTTGACAAAAATGAACTGAAAGCAAATCAAAGCATGTAAGCCTAGGAAACCCTAATCTGACTAGTCTAACTTCTATAATGCAAAGAATGTGAATGAAACTTCTACCAATGCTGCTACTACCTCTAATAAGTGAAAATTCATGGATCTAAACTACTTGCATCATAAAAGACATGTTTTTGTACTTTTTCATTAAGTGGGTAATGATTATGATTGTGTGCTAATTGGGGTTTGGTTGTGCAGATGGGATGGAGAAGGAAGGAAAACGTGGGACAGGTTGGGGAGGCTAGGAGAGGTCCCTAAGGATCCTTAGCATCCATCCACAGAGGTTCCTCACATTCAGAAGCTCAGCAACCGAGTGAGTGGCCTCCTACAGGATGTCTGCAGGGGATCCTACAGGAAACTCAGAGGTTTCTACAGGATAGTCCTGTAAGTCTTCTACAGGATGTTCTATGCAATTCTACAGGATGGTTGGCCGTGGAGGTTTTGGGAGATGATGGAGTGATGGAATGGTGGCTAAGTGAGATGGAGATGGACCTGATGATGGTTCAGGAGCTGGAAAATCAGATGAAGGAATAGGATGGGAAATGAGTGTAGGGAGTAGGTTGGAAGATAAAGGGTTATGTCAACGAAAGTTGAAGGAGATGGAGCTATGTGGGAAATGAGAGGTTTGGAGGGTAAATGAGTGAGACAGAGGTTAAATAGGACTTGAGGATAGATCAAGAAGAAGAAGAAGAAAATGGTTTGAGAAGGAGCAATGCAAATGAAACAAATGACTTTTGCATCAAAACGAGAAATTTATTAACCTATGATGATTGTGCCATGAAACCTATAAACAGAAATAGAAAACAAGAAATGAAACCTATGTGAAACAATTATGAAACTAAGTATTTATAAACCCAAACATGCATTCAAACTGATATCAAGTTCTGCAAATGAGATTCAAACACTAATGATTGCATGGTGAAGCAAAGAAAGTGTTTTTGTTGGCAGCAAGGTTACATTGGTCCCAGCTCATGATTCCACTGAAGGGGAGGTGAGATCCAAAGTACTTGGTAACCTTTTTTCTGAATATATTCACTGTGATTAACCTATCAAGCAAATATGAACATTAAAAACCTTTTCTAATCATCAAAAGCAACCTAAACAACAACACATCATTTAAATCCAAATAGCAGATTTTATTATGAGAATGCAGCAAAGACACATAAATATAAACAAGGGAGGTACTGGGCGCTTGAGATGGGCCCAACCCAAAGAACTACAGCCTCCCAAGAGAGATTTAGAGCTGGTGCAAAGCTGGATCCATCTTTATTAACCAAGAATGAAAAGTTACATCAAAGTTGTCCACAAGGAGAGCTTGAGAAAGAGCTGAAAGCAAAACTAATCCATGGCCTACAAATCGAATTACAAACTAGCTAACTAATGGCTAAAACAAAATGACTAACTAGCTAACCAAAAATGACTAACTACTAGCTAAAAATGACTATCAAATGGCTGCCTACTAGCTAACCAAAATGAGGCCATAAGCTCTCTTATTTATACAAATTTGAGG
>APFE031440042.1:0-24926 GCA_000404065.3 Pinus taeda
CTCCTTGACCCCCTATTTCTGGTCCTCATCCTACCAGTTTCTAATCCAGATCCAGATCCACATAGAGAGCACGACAATACTTCGATGAACATCATAGAATATAGGAACAACAGTGCACATAGTAGGAACACTAGCTAATGGCGGAACAACACTTGAACGGCTTTGCGTTCTGCTTCCTGCGGGAGTCAGTCGTCTCTACCTGAGTGTGAGGTTCCATCACTGATTACTTCTGGGTAAACCAACCAACGAATGGTAAGAGGGGGGTCACCGGTTTCGCGACTACGTCTAGCAGGTATGCACTTCGACCCCGAGCTAGGCTTCACCTGGATCTTATCTTGATTGGTAAAAGCTTAAACCTGCCTTAACTATAGCTTGGTCGGGATGATAACCAATTACAAAGTGATGTCAATCAGGAGACAAAGAAGGCATTGCAATCAGGAGAATTTGAGAAGGGCACCTATGACATTTAGGTTTTGCAAAAAGGAGGCAGAGTATGGAAAATTGACTTACCATTTTGACAAGTGGACTAGTTTAGAGTTGGAAGAGGATCATCCTTAAATAGTTGATGGGACATTTACTTACCATTTTGACATGCGGACTAGTTTAGAGTTGGAAGAGGATCATCCTTAAATAGTTGATGGGACAGTAGGAGAACTCGAGAGAAGGGTGTCTGTTGGATTGTCTCATGCTATAAAAGAGGGGGAATCAAGTCTATAAAAGAGGGGGATCAAGTCAATCAAATGCACTTGCAGGCAAAGGAGGAGTTGTTCATCAACAACTTGAGAAGGACACCCTCAAGCAGGTCAACTCGTTTATTTAAGGGCAAATGTGCTATCATCCATAGCTCTTCCAAATCAACCATTAGCTATGTAGGAGCATACAATTCAAAGCGAAACTCATGTATGGAGTCTGTGCAATAGTGCAGTTGGGCATGAGTCTGGCATAGTTTGTTGTAATCCGTTGTGCAAGGAAACAAGCTTGACGAAACATGGGAATTCAAGGGATCTAAAGATAAACAGAGAAGAACCAATTGAAGGGAAGTGTTTATTGTTGGGCTGCCAACCTGCATGGCAATGGAACATGGACGAGGAGTGAAAGTGGAATATATATGACCTACATAGCATAAAAGGGAAAGAAGCAAAAGAATTTTCATGAGGGGAGACTGCAATGCCATTAGAGTGGAGTTAGTGGAGAGGGATGGTTGGATGTTCCTTTTGTATGGATTTATGAATTTATATCACTTTTTGAGAGAGAGATGTGGAGAGGCTATTGTGATTGGCATGGTTATAGAATTAGAATGAAGCCACATTGACTCATTATAACTATAAGCCTTTTTTTCCCCAAGTTATATTGCTTTGTTGCCTTGGGAATTTTCCACATAGTTGTTGGCTAATATAGTTATAAGTCCCTTTTACCCCAATTTGTATTACCTCAATGGCTTGGGAATTTGACATAGAAATGTTGACTATTATAACTATAAATGTCTTTTTCTTCAAGTTGTATTGTCTCATTGGCTTGGGAATTTACCACATAGTTATTAGTTCTTTAGATGTGGAACCAATATTTTTGACACTCCATTATGGATGATAAAACTAGTATTCTAGATAAGATAGCTTCTAGAAGAAGATCTTGAGCATAGTTTTTTTTTTATATGTTAAATGAAAATTAAAGAATCTCCAAGAACAATAAAGTGGTGAGAAGCCTTGTTATAGAACATAAGTTTCTACCAAATTATTAGTCATAACCCTTAGCTTTCGAAAAAGCTTCCAGTAAAATTCCTATAAAAGAAAGAGTCCTCCCTAATAATTTGTTTTAATATATTAAATATATAAACAAAATACTTCAATTTTTTACTTGAATATAATCATATTAAATTTATTTTTTATTTTACTGTTAATTATATAAATACTTTTATTTAATAATAGTAATATTTTTTATGATTAAAAACTTTAAAAACAATACATTACATATATATAAATAAATTTATATATTTATATTATTATCGTTAAAATCCCTTAAAAATTATCTAAATTTAATAATTTATTTAAAGCTCAATCATATATTAATTAATAGTAAAACAAGCAGTTACACACCAATTAAAATGGTCAATATAATATATACGAAAATTATTATTAAAAAGTATCTGAAGATGAATTTTAGAGGACGGATTATCAATTGCAGAATCTCATATACTTAATCACTTTTCTGGCTAAACCTTTATGCAAATACAAAACTGTAATTGAATTTTTTTTTCAAATTTTAATAATATTTTTTCCTTTTAATATTATTTATTGATTATCATATCTATCTATCTATCTATCTATCCTATCTATCTAGGCATTCAGTTTAACTCCACTATGTTGCGCCAGACAGGGGGACGGAGAGAGTTCCTCGGTTGAAGTCACTTTTGTTTGCGATAAGTAAGAGAGAATTACTAAATAATTATAATATCACTATTCTTTTAATACCATAAAATATATTTTTAGTGGATGAATATAATTAAAATTAATATTATATAAATTATTTATAATTATATTATATCATATAAATTATTAAAATTTATAATAAATTTTAAGAATTTATGGAAAGCTCAAAATAATCTAATTAATAAATTATAAGATTTGCAATTTTACACAATTAGATGGTTAATATACATATATTAAAATTGTTGTTAAAAGTATCACAATCAATTAAATTGTGAAACTGATTTTTTTAGTGATAACTAGTTGCAACGTTTAATTCTTCTCATCAACCTAATCACTTCATTACATTTCCGGGGAAATTTTATGCAAATACAAACTCTAATTGAATTTTTTTTTCAAATTATTTCAATTCTTTTATTTATTGATTATTAAAAAATATAGATATTTTTTTTGTTGATAGAGGTATTCAGTTTAACTCACTTGTGGTTCCGAAAACCGGGAAAAGGTGACGAAACATGAATTTACAATTCAAATAAGAAAATTAAAACATTTATTATTATTATATAATCAAATGTTAATTATATTTAAAAAAAATCATTTAATTATTAATTAGCATAGATCTATCTTAACTGTGGATCATCAAGTAGCCACATGGATCAAATTTTTAGAGGTTCAAACCTTTTGAGTGTAAAACTTGAGAAAATGTTTACACCTTAAGAGATTTGATTCCTTTAAGAGCTTCAAACTGTAATAAATTAAAATCTATGTTTGGCTCTGCATCGATAATATGCTTCCTTTTGTCATTCCCCTTGTCGGGTTCTGACTTAGAGTCGTAACATGCATCTGATTCTGAAACCTTTAGCTCGACCTCCAGTGACTGCTTGGCCTGACACTCACTTGTCTTGTGAGTGGAGCTCTTATGGAACTCACACCACTTTCCTGTGTCTTTTTTTAGCTTCATGGCGATGTTCTTTGCTTGCAACTTTGGCGGGTTGTCTTGGGCCGCCCCGCCTTGGTTTTGTCCTTTGTTCTACAGTTTGGGGGCACCCTTCCCTTGCTTCAGATTGGCAGATCCAAAGTCTCTCTTCTTTTGTTTAAACTTTTGCTCAATCTTGACGACATATTAGTATGTCGTGCCCAGTGAGGAGATGTTCAGGAATTCTATTTCTTTCTGGATGTAGCTGTGAAAGCAGTCATGGTATTTGAGTACCAAATGTTGTTCTGAATCCTTGATACCCAACTTTTTGTGAATGGTATGGAAAATATTGGTAAAATTCAACACGTCTTGGTCCCTTCCTTGTCACAGCGTGGTCCACTTTATATATTGATCCGCATAGCTTTCGACAGGGTAGTACTGCTCCTTGATGGCAATCCAAAATGAATTCCAAGTGGATGCGGCTAAAAATAGTGAGGTTGTACTTTCATCCTTTTGCTCGCAGTAGGTTTCCCACCAATGCTTGATGTGGGGGGTGGCTTTGACAAGAGTTAAAGTAATCTTTTCCCGGTCGGAAAAATCATGAACAGAAAAATGCCCTTCTAACAGGTTTAACCATTTATCTACGACGTCTACATCTATCTGACCCTCAAATATGGGAATGTCAAAGTTAACTTGTACCTTAAAGGCTGTGGCTCTTCCGGAGCAGATGCTGGAAGTAGATGTGTTGCCCCTGGGTAGCCGCTGAAGGATCTAGGCAAAGTTGTCCATCATCGCGTTCCTTTGTCATTCGAAGACCTCTTCAAGGAAGATTTTGATAGGATCTCCTGCCCCCTCATCTCTCTTTTTATCTGCTATGGGAGTCTGTCGGGATTTACGAGGCTGGTCTTAAAAAGTTTCAACCAGTTCAAGCCCTAACCCCTTATATCTCAACCTCATTGGGGACATGCAAAGAAAGACAAAGAAAGAGCAGACCCCACTGATACCACTGATCCAGATTTAAACAGAAATGCAACAAATTACAGATATAACCATACATATAGAGATGCAATAGAAATAATACTTCATTTCATTATTTTAAAATATTCAAATATGCTTACAAACAGAAATGGAAATAAACTAGCTAGGGCTATGGTAGCTTATCTCAAAGAAGAGATGTGGTGGCTACATACCTCTAAACCGTGTTACAATGAGGCTCAAAGGCCTATTTATTGTTGAGAAACAATGGAAAACCATAAACATCCAAAAACCTAACCCTAGAAGATGAAACACCAAGATGTGGGCCACGTTTGAGTAAACTGGTACATCAACTTCCCGGGGTTGTAACTTTGGCATACGATCTCTGTTTGACACACACAATATCTCGTTAGAAAGATCTATCCAAGAACTACAACTTTAGGAAGAGAAACAACTATTTGTGGACCCATGATGCTCCTAGTTTTACCAAAAAACCGTCGTTCAGGGCCACAAAATGGCTCTGGAAGTTCAGGACCCAAAAAACTGGTAAAAATAGTAAAATCTGCTATAATTAAGGAAATTGAAAAGCTGAAAGAAACAATGGTGGGGGTCCAAGTGGACTTGGTTGGTGGCCACCAATATCCACCTGGATCATTCCCACACATGATATATATAAATCCACACTGTTTTTGGTATTTTTATAAAATATTTACAAGGAAAACAATCACATTACATTGTTTGAGTTCTTTTGCATAAAATCCATCTATTACTCTTCCTAACTCCTCACTCTTTCTCTTACTATCCTCTAGCTCTCTAACCCTTAGCTAGCCTCTAGCTAACCTCTCGCTAACCTCTCGAATTATTCAAAATATCACAATTTATAAAAAAACGGATTCATGAACCAATTTGGTTCAGATCCAACAATCTCTCACTCTCTACCAAAGTATCTCTCCATCTCCACCCTTTTCTCAAACAAAATCCCAATTTAATCATTTAAATCCCGCAAATCCTCACTCTTCCTAGGATTACTTAACTGTCTCTAAGGTCTCTACATTCATGACATATTCTCCATAAATAAATTTACAATTAAAATCCCCTCAACTCAACTAAACTTAGGAAAATAAATAAAATGATTAAGGGAACCCACTCCCATTAGTAAATGTGAAATAAGACTTGTGGGTCTTATAAGCGTTGAAGAATGCTCCTATATCATAATCAACATCTTATGGAGATTAATTATCTAAAGGAAACAATGTTGGAAAAATATCAACTTTTTAAATAAGATTATGATGCAGTATCACAACAATTTATTGAAAAGGATAAGGTCATTCAAAAGTTGTAAGAGACTACGAAGGAACTTGAATTGGAAGTTAATTGCCTTCAGAAATTTGCGATGGAGATAGTTGATGTTAAGGTGCCAAGCTCTCTTTCTTCAACACTTGATGATGATGAATGCAAGAAGCCTAATGCTAATGATGATGATGAATGAGATGCCTTTGTCACACCTAATTTTGAAAACAATACTACTAGTATTGGGTTTCGATTGATGAAAAAATGGGATATACTGGAGGAGGACTTGGGAAGAATGGACAAGGAATTGTGTCTCCTATTAACCCTATAGTCTAAACATCAAGAATAGGTCCTGGATACAATCTCGTTATTTCCTCATCACCTACATCCAATTGTGAGGTGCTTGAAGAAAATGCTCCTATTATTTGTGATCAACATATTAATGACATGGATTCTAATGTCATTCAAGATGAAAATGTTGTGGCACATAACTTTGAGTCTGAAAAACAAAAAATGAGCTATCTAAACATCGTCATCAAAAGAAATGACCTAAGCATCACTATTCTTGGTCAATTACTAGTCCTTCATTCATGTGGCTACAGAGAAGACGTGAGAAAATGGACTATGGACCAGTGCTGACCATTAGAATTGACTATGGATGAATCCACGGATGGTCGTGGCATCATTTGAACCAATCTTTGTAGAAATCATATCATCATGTTGCATCAATTTCTCATTTTTGTTTGCCATTGTTCCCTTAGTTGTGTATTAGTGGGAGAATTTGCTAACAATGGTTATTATTGATTCTCATTCCTTCTGTAGTTGTGTTTTAGGAGGGCAGTTAGATGGTGAAAAATATTGTTGTTATTTTTTTTGTGTTTGATCAGTGTGATGGTTATGGTTTTTAAACAACTTTAGGAGTGTTGTTGTAATACATGTGAGATGAGTTGTAATATTTACATGATTCATTGGTTGTTTGTTGGTTGATGGTGTTGATTTTATTTAAAGCCTTTGTCCCAGTTCTTTACCGATACCTAATTTCTTTGAGGCATTTTTTGATGAAATTGATATTGTTTACCACCCTTATGCCTCTACAATAATCCTACTTCAGAGATTAACCAACCTCATTGAGGTTTCATGGCTCTCATCTTCATAGTTCTTGTACTTTAGCATTTCATACTTCTTGATTGGAGAGCCTATGTTCTTGCCATTCAGTGGATCTTTATGAGATCCGAATTTCAACTCCATGATAATTTGAGCACTAGCATGTTTCTCTCTTTTTTTGGGGGGGAGGGCGGGGGTTTCCTACATTGTTTCTCTCTTTCTCTACTTATGAGAGTTTGTACATGGGTACCTATTTAGGCCTCATTGTCGGGATCCATTATTTGTTTTCTTTTTCTTTAGTTACCCACTATGTTTTGCAAAACAGGGGGTCTTAGAATTTGTTTTTTCAACATTTCATTTCCCTATGAGCTAAGTATAGCGAGTTGTAAGATCATATAGGGACTTGCATTTGTCTAGTTGTCATAGCTATTTAACTGACACTAAACCTCCTCCATTTCTCTATAATGGAGGTCTTCTATATAATTTTACATAATATTATGAGTAATGGAATACTCTAACAACTCAACGGTTCATGCACAGCTAAGTATAGCGAGTTGTAAGCTCATATAGGGACTTGCATTTGTCTAGTTGCCATAGCTATTTAACTGACACTAAACCTCCTCCATTTCTCTATAATGGAGGTCTTCTATATAGTTTTACAAAATGTTATGAATAATGGAATATTCTAACAACTCAACGGTTCATGCACAGAGTGTCGAGAGTTCGCACATCAATTTACCTTATTTTTATTTAATTTCATATCTACCCAGGTTTTGATTTCAATTTCATATCCAAACACATGGTTGTGCCTGGATTTAAATTTTCATTTCACATTCAACCATGTTCTCTTGTTCCATTTCTCGAGTTCATGCAGGTTCAAATATATTTAAATGAATTGAAAGGGCGTTGGTAGAAAAAAAAATGAACTAAAATTTAAAAAACCATCATAAAAAAAATGTACTTGAAAAGTTGGTGAAAATAATAAAAGATTGTAACAACCAATCACTATCATTGTTACTCCATGTAAGCATTTTATAAGCATTTTAATTGGGTACCCACTCTGCTCCAATTAAAATTCTCTGTTGGTGCTGAAATGGTTGTCTCTTCGAAGAGTCAACATCATTGTTATGGATCTTTTTTATTTCTTGTTGTGTACTTAGAAATCCATATCTTGGAAATGTTAGATATGCAAATATTTACAGTTATGCGTTCCTTAGAAATCACAAGGGCTTAATCCAGTTTACAAGTTTTTTTTATTTCCATATTTCAATTTTCACATAAACATCATGTTTTTGAATTAGTTATTTTCTTAAATCGTCACCATTTCTGAGAGACAATTAATCTAGTGAAAATTAATGTTGTTTTATCCTATCTATATCTATATCTTATCTATATCTATTATATCTATATGCTATATATATTATATATAATACTATATATAATATATTATAAAGAAACAATGAATTTTTTAATATGATTGATAATATTTGAAAAATATAATTTAAATTAAAAAAATATTATTTTTAACGAATAGGTTATAATGATAAGGTAGACTTAGTTAAAAATGCACCCACTATTTACCAAAAAAAAAAGTAGTGATGAACATGTTCATCATATATGAAATTTTATAAATGTCTATTTATATTAATCTGAAAATATATTAAAAATGATCTATCTATCTATCTATCTATCTATCTATCTATATATATATTCATATATTAGTTACTCTCTATCAAAATTTAAGGAAGATTTCGTAAGAAAAAAAATAGGAATAAAATATAAATAAATATATTTGAGAGCTAATTTTCAAAATTATTATGTAGGAGAAAAATTGTATAGGTAGATTTTTCAATTTATTAGTTCCTCCAAATCAAGGATATAGGATTGGATCTCCTTATTAGCCAATATAAATTTAACATTGTCCAATACAAGTTATAATATTATTGCAATTTTTTCTAAAACATAATTTCTATAAATTATCCTAAAATACTTTTTTAAATGAATTGTTAATTTGACATTCAATATATTTTTATTTAATAAAAAATTTAACCATAATCAAAATTTATTATCTTCATTTTCTAAGTTACTTTTCCATATTTTGAAAATATTCTAGTTAATAATATAACAGGCGTGTAAGTTACTTTTCCATATTTTGAAAATATTCTAGCTAATAATATAACACTCGTGTTAGTTTTGTAGAGAGCTTTTGATTCTACCAACATTATATATAATGTTAGCATATTTCGATTTAAACTAGAAACTACAAATAAGCTAAAATCACAATCAAAATTAAATTTTTGTCTATTCCATGGGGAAGAATCTCTCAAGGTTAATAGCCAAATAGAATTTGTTGCGAAAATTAATCGTATTTACTTGTCAAATATAGCCATTTTTTGTCCACCCATCAATGTTATATATTAAAATAATCAAAATGCACAATAAAATTGCAAAAACGGTTAGATGCTTCAGAATTAAAATTCATACACTGGCCTCCATAGATTAAACGGGTGATTTAGCATGTTAGCCGCCTTAGCCTTAGCTTAACGAGGGATTAATTCTATTAATTAAAAATTTTTTGAAGATTGTATTTAAATTCTATACACCACAAGACAAAAGTGTTTATGATCTTTGGATATTTTGTGTCCATGTGTTAGATAAGGTCGTACATATGAAACAACACTTTATTTGAATTTTATAATAAGACAGGATTACAATTAATTTTTATGTTTTAACTTTTTTGATTTATTTATTTTTTAATAATTTATTAATTTAATAAATTACATTTAAATGTATTTGAATTATTAAATGGGTATAAAGTTTTTTTGAATTTTAAACCGATTTATTATTTAATAGAAAATTAAACATTTTTATTATTATATAATCAAATTTTAAAAATTTATCAAAATTTTAGTAAAATTTAATAGTTTAGTTAGAAAGCTCAAATAATATATTAATCATTAATCATCTGTAAAGACCTGCAAGTTTAGACAATTAACATTGTTAATATGACATATATTAAAAATGTATCACAATCAAATCAATTAAATGTACCTTTATGATTATATTAAAATGATTGTGCCTAACAACTTCATAATCATAATTAAAGGTATCACAATTTGAATCAGTTGCAATGTTTAATTCTTCTCAGGGACCTAATCACTTGATTTGCATGCAAATACAAACTGTAATTAAATCTATTTCTTCAAATTATTTCAAACTTTATTTTTAACTTTTATTTCTGGTTAGAAAATAAAGATATTTTTTAATTGACAGAGGTGTATTCAGTTTATCTCGAGTGTGTTTGCGAAAACGGGAAGAGGGCGGAGAGAGTTCTTCGGTTAAAGTCACTTGTTTTCCCCGACATGGGGAGAGAACAGAGAGTGCTCTTCAGTTTAACAGTGAGAGTATCAGTTAAAAAACAAAGATATTTTTTTAATTGACAGAGGTGTATTCAGTTTAACTCAAGTGTGTTTGCGAAAACCGGAAGAGGGCGGAGAGAGTTCTTCGATTAAAGTCACTTGTTTTCCCCGAAACTGGGAGAGAACAGAGAGAGCTCTTTAGTTTAACTCAGAGAGTATCAGTTAAAAGATAAAGATATTTTTTTCATTGACAGTGGTGTATTCAGTTTAACTGAGAGAGTATCAGTTAAAAGATAAAGATATTTTTTTCATTGACAGTGGTGTATTCAGTTTAACTGAGAGAGTATCAGAGGGATTTGATGGCGCTCTTCTTCAAGCAATGCCGGAAGAAGATATTATATATATGGGAGGCATAACAATGAACCTTTAATGTTTCGACTGTGTGGATTTTAATGTGCAGGTGGTGTAGATTTGAGTTTTCAGAATTGCAGATGATAACCACAACAATAGAAAGCATCTTGGGATACTACTTCTCCTCTCCTCTCTTCCTTGGGATTCATCTGAAAATGATAATGGAAAATGAGAAGAGAGGAAAAGTATTATCTGTAGATGCCCTCTCTTGTTTCTTTGAAACGACAATCCACTGCTAGGATTGCAGACGACAATCTCTTGTTTCTTTGAAATTTTAGAATTGCTTTTGTATTTGGATGTGTGTTGGTCAAGAATATAGAGGAGTAGTCTTTGTTGTAAAAGAATTTAATTCTTTTTGTTTTGATTATTGTAAGGGTAAGGGTATGTAAGTGCTTTTTGAATTGAAATTTGGGAATAGATGTCTCAGAAGAAACACGAGCACATGCATCAGAAGAAGCAGAACAACGCCTCAGAATCTGGATGGTGAGAGCACTGGGAACAACGCCTCAGAATCTAGATGGTGAGAGCAGTGAGGACGAGGCAGTTTTCAGTGTACTCTCTTCTTTATCGCTTTCCATGTGCCCCTTCCAAGAAGGGCATGAATGAATAAAAGCCCTACTGATTGGGTAAACTCATCCAGAGTTAGGGCCGCCTCCTTAACCTCGCCCTGATACGCCATGTTATATATATAATTTTTTAATTTTAAATTTGATATTCAAATTACAATATTATTATATTTAAATCTGATATTTAATTTTTTCCATTAAAAATATATCTATGATATGATATTTTAGTAAATTTATTCTTCATATATTAATGTTTTATCAATTTTAAATATTTAATCTATTAAAATATTTAATAATTATTTCTTTTTATTTTCAAATTCATTGTCATGGAATTATTTAAATTTATTTATCCCATTAAAATTTACAATTTTCGCGGTTTCTGCGAACATTCAGAGAGGTCTTCAAATTAAGTCACGTTTTTTTGCCCAAACGGGGAGAGCACAACCAGTTTTTGCCCAGTGTTTCTGGAAAATGAATTAATATATAACGCATATAATAACAATAACAAAATATTTTGGATAAATAATAATAAAATATTCTTACTAAATAATATTAGAAAGGCTTTTATTTTTATTTTTTGTTTTATATTAATGGGTATAAAATCTGTTGCTTGCGTCACGCGTTATTTATGCGAACACTGAAAGACGTTTTCAATTTCCTCATGTCGAGTCACGTGTTTCCGTCAAAACGGGAGATGACAGTTCAGTTTCCTTGAGTTTGACTCGTGTGGTTATCCGGGTGAATATCCATATATATATATATAGCTTATATATTACAATATTTCGATAAACATGTAAGATTCCTTTTATCTTAGTACTTTATTTTCGTTATTTATCATAGGAGGGTTTTATAAGGAAGTTTGCTAGACAAAATCCAAACAAAAGGTGATGTCTATATTGAAAATTTAAATATTAATTTAATTTGAAGAATTTGATTTAATTTTAATTTAAAAGATATATGCTCATTTAGTTTTTAAAGAAAAATAACTATAGAATTAATTTTATTTCAATTAATAAATATAATTAAATAATATTCTCTTAAAATAAGAAAAGTAAAAATAGATAAGTATTTTATGAGTCAAAGCTTGTCTAACGAAGAGTTGAGGTATTCTTTCATTGAGAAACATACATCTTCTTTAGTAAAAGCCCTCTAGAAATTCAGAAATTACATTCTTGGTAAACACACATGTTAAACTCTCTTTGCCTGGGGTTAAATTCCCCCATCGCAAACTTTGCTTTCAAGAGAACTTGCACATTGGCTCGCCAAGATATTAGAACATGATTTCACAATTGCAAATTCCAAAACCATAAAGGTACGCGACTTGGCATTACATTTTACACAATATCTTGAGCTAAGTGTTTCAAGCGATGATGATGAGTCACTTTCTGCTTTGTTTGTTTTTAGCCAATGAGCAATTGATTGATGTAGCAAACCACCTCTGGTATAGTGACCTTATTTTTAGTTCCTGCCATTTGGCAATGGGCATGGACTATAGTGATCGGTTAGCGATGTTATTCCATTAACTCACTTGTTTGTTTTTAGTCCTTGTCACTTATAAATCAAAGTTTTCAAAGGCATATAGTTTCACCATCTTATTTGGCCTCTTCCCATGGTGCAGAGGCCAAAATCATATATTATGTGTACTTATTTCAGAAATCTATTTCACTATGTTTCATAGCGTAAACTAATGCTAACATTAGTTTCACAGTTTAACATATATTAAATGTTATAATGGTAAGCTAAAGCAAATTCCCATGGTTGCTAGATGGTGCATTGAAGTTGCCATGTGGTGCATGTTGAAGTCGAGGTTCCACGTGCAATAGCTTCCAGCTGCCAGGGGTGGTGCATGTTGAAGTTGAGGTGCCATGTGCAATAGTTGCTAGCTGCCAGGGGGTGGTGCATGTTGTTATCAGTTGTCGAGCATACCGGCGGTGATGCATGAAAGGGGAGTTCAACAATTCAATAACAAGACTACTTCCCACATGCTTGGAAGTTGATGGTTGGCTGCTTCCGCCATGCCTGGAGGTTGATGGCTGGCTACTTCCATCATGCTTGGAAAATGATTTTTTGTTGCGGGCTTCATCTCCTCTATCTTTGCTGGGGCATTTTGTTGCAGAGGCATTATTTTCATGCTAGAGGCATTGCTGGAGGCATTGAGTTATCACAATCAAGGTATGCTTATATGTTTTACATATAAAGGATAATGTTATAAGCAGAGGCATATCTCCCCATCTCAACTGTAAATAAGAGCAGACATAGCAGACAAAATAAGAGAAAGACACACGTTTACATTAGTGATTCATGAAGAGTAATACCTGTCTTCATGCAACATTTTCCGGCTTTCCAGCTTCTTTATATTTTCCTTTTGTTGCAGGAGGCATTAGCTCGGCTTCACAGACAGAATAAGAGAAAGACAAACGTTAACATTAACATTAATGATTCATGAAGAGTAATACCTGTGTTCATGCAACATTTTCTAGCTTTCTAGCTTGTGTCTATTTTCCTTTTGTTGCAGGAGGCATTAGCTTGGCTTCACATACATAATAAGAGAAAGACAAACGTTAACATTAACATTAATGATTCATGAAGAGTAATATCTATCTTCATGCAACATTTTCCGGCTTTGTAGCTTCTTTCTATTTTCCTTTTGCTGCAGGAGGCAAACTCTGTCTATTTTCCTTTTGTTGAAGGAGGCATTAGCTGGGCTTCAGGCATTAACTTCGGTTCTTCGAATGTTCGAAAGAAAGCTACTAATCCAAGTAAGAATGTCTGATGAATACTAGTATATGGGCTCCTCGGAGAATATAAGGACTAAATGCCTTTCCTTTAGTTCAGATGACCTCTTGAAGTCTAATTTTTAGAGTTGTTTCTTAGTCCTAGGACGGTCTATGATCGCGCTGAGGTTCTGCAAGATCAACAAGCTGAGCTTAGCTGCCTCTTCTCCCCCACCACCCAAATCTCCTGCACTAGCATGAGGAGGCTCAACATTGGTGTAAATATTGTGCTTGGTCTTCAAAAAAGCGCCTCATACGTTGTTATACCTCTTTAAACAACACTCAAATACCATATAAATTGGCTAAAGAACTACACCTACCAGCTACCTTTGTTTCTGCCCTTGTATTTGTAACCTCGGCTACCTTTGCTTCTGTCCCTGTACTCGTAACCTCTGCGGCCAATCACCTTGAAACTTTCTGCTTTTTAAAGAAGCTAGGAGCCTTCAGGGCCTCACCCACCTCACTTAACATAGGGAAGGGAAGAACAATTAATTGATGGTCTACACTTGCTGCATATTGAACTACTGCTGGTGGAACTACTCACTTTGATTCTGCACTTGAAAACATGGCTCTGGAGCTACTACTGCCGGAATGTTTGGTATACCACTGGTACTATATGAGATGGTAGTTGCTGGTTCAAGGTCTTCATATGGACCATGAGTAGAAGGGACCACGAGGAGAAGAACTGAAACTAGAATTGTTTGGTTCAAGGCCTCATGGAGCTATGGATATGCATACACTGCTAGCATAGTTCCTTATTTCGCATGACGGAGCAACCTCCACCAAGTCCTGGCGACAACTTACCTTCTTCTCACTGGCTCTACTGTGTTTAGCTGAGACCTACTAGCAACTTGAAGGTGGATTTGTTCCCTCGGCCTACATATTGCATGAAATTCTAAGGCGTTGGTGCGTGACTGAAAGGGCTTTGAGGTCTTGCTTATAGCGTGGGCGATAATGGAAATGCCACAGACAACTTGTTTCTCTTGCTAAAACTGATACCTGGGTATAACAATCATGAAGTTAAAGCAAATTTTACATGTTACATTATCCGTGAATGCAACTAATGATTTATGTGCACAGGTGTTATGCTCTAGAAAAACATGCAGCCAATAAATTATGTGCACATGTGTTATGCTCTAGAAAAACATGATAATTTGAGGTGGCCACTACTATAGAGGTGACGGAACAACCTTTTTGCAGACACGCATAGCTAACTGCAACAAGTTCGACAAAGACAGTGTAGTTACGGGCCCAAAATTTGTAGAATGGGTTTATAACTTTCTCGGTGTGAGAAGCCCACTAGACTATATAAAGTCAATATTTAGTTACCAGTCTCGTCTTGCTCTCAAAGCATCTCCCTGCACCACATAATCACATTTCTTTAGGGTGTAAATGATGGCATAGTGCGTATACTGGTTGGCATAGCGTTTCTCAAACTTGGCGTAACATTGGTGTAGCATATATAAAAGTTGGCATAGTCTGTTTACTAGTTGGTGTAGTGTAAATTTTAGATATTATAAATCCTACAAAGCTAGAGCTATAACGATAATTGAATTAAATACAAAATTATAATAATAATATATTTCCTATTACAACATATATAATATTACTATAAGACATTGATTTGATAATATTATAATGGTGAAGCGTTATAATGTATTTTACAATATAGTTAGACTTACTCTATATTTGAAAGTTTATGTTTTATCTTTTACTTTCAGTTCGTTTGAAGTTACTTTTAGTTTATTAAAGTGGATATCTCTGTGAAACGGACTTTCGCAAGGACGTTTGAAAAGTTGATGGAATCCTAGGATATCATTCATTATAAGATGATAAATATCAATCAATTTCATTAGTAACCTAACATCATGATAGGAAAATCCACTAACTAACTAATATGATTATCATTCAGATTTAGTAACCTTGGTCCATAATTATAGGACATCAATCCAATCAGTTCCATTGTGCATGATAAACTGGAAGCTCAGCTAACTAGACAAGCAGGGTTCGTTCTGTTCCATCATTATAGGCAAAGGAGAATCTATCTCATCTATTTCTATCCTCCTTTCTACATTAACATTTCTCTATTTTTCCCGCCCATTTCTTTAGTTGAATCTACCATAAAAAATCTAATTATAATCTTGAAGTGGTTAATTAATGACAAACCACATATTTGGCACACCATGTTGAAATTTGCGCTATGGGTAGATCACACCACCATTAAGTTCAGCACAGGTGCTTCTCCCTTCTGTGGGTAAGGTTTATGGTGGGATTGATGTTATGTTATAACCTAATCATTGTTTCATATGTTTGTGATTGGATGCTTTCTTTACACACTGCAATATACATAAATATCTATTATACTCATGGATAAACATTTTATGGTGTAGACGATGGGTTATATATGATTATTACTCAAGGCTTTATGACATGTCTTGGCACTCGGCATATAATATAATTACATGGGGTAGTTGGATTTATTTGATTCCCGAGTAACCTGGGGGATTATGGTATGTCTTTGGCAAGGGTATCCGGTGTTTGTTTTGATTGGAATTGCATATTAAATGGTATGTTTATGACCCCTCGACAATTGAATTTGATAATTACCCGCATAAAATATATGTTTGCGGAGTGTCTAATATAACTTCATAACATGAAACGTATTTCTGAGTATCGTTAGTCAGATTATTTTCATCAGAAAGTTTGTATTCTTTCGTGCAATGTGACTTTGGCAGCAGTGTTTAATACTATGTGATGTGCACACGGCTCAGTGTGTGTTCCAACCCTTTATTCATTAATAATCTTGTTTTTAATTATATTAATATGATATGTTGGCTATTGACATGGAATTCTTTCACCGGTTTGATTGGTTAAATCTTTGTTCTAGCTCTGATTCAACCCATCTCTATTGTTAATTTGTTGTATAGTGTCTATCCTCATCATCATTTCCGACTCGAACACACATGGTTGGCACATATAGACGTGGTATGGGAAACATAACTTAGTTAATGAAGCATGCCTACATTTCTTTCTTGCATTCACTCCACCACCTCGAGTTGAGCACTTCGATTCTTGTCAATTTACAAAACCCTCCAATGTGGCCATTCTCATTATTTTACAATTCTTGTTTCTCTGCAAGTGAATCCTAGTGGTTAGTAAGTGTTTACTTTTTTTGGAGTTTGGAGTTTGATTACATGGATTAGAGGTGGTTTTTGTAGATTCAGTTTCTTGTTTTATCCTCACTTCTCACTAGGTATGTACAAAATGGTTGTCATTTTCTTTCTTTGTGAACTACGTTGAGTTTTTCCCCTTTTTAACCTACTCCCTTTTGGTGTCTGCATGCAAATGTATATGTATAGTCCCTCTCTCACTTGGCAATGAAATTCATTTTTCAATCTTGTGTGTCAAATATAGGTTTGGTCATGAGTTTTTGCCTAACTTTTTATGATGTTTTCCATGTGCATTATCACTAAAAACCCTCGAGGCCTCAGGGCCTTGGGCTTATACTTTCTGCCATTAATTAAAAGGCCCAATCATGATGGCCATGAGTCAATCCCAAGAAACTCATAGCTATGAAATATTGACCCTATCCCAAAACCCTAAATAAGTTCGTTGGATTCTTATGAATGGTAGGGTACTACATCAAGTTTTTGAAAATAATGGAATACTTGTTTATCCCTTAACCATGGTACCCAATAAAAATACTTTTGTTTGGAATGAGGTCGCTGAAATATCCTTCTCACCTTTAAAATATACCATGTGACCAATCCCAATATTAGTTGTACCAAATTTTACTATGATTTTTTTCTTCAAATGTGGTGCCTCTCATAGTGGATATAGGGTGGTACTCATACAAGAATGGAACCCTTTGGAATTCTCTTAGAAGTAATTTCATGACCCCAATTTGCGTAAATTCACACATGGAAAATAAATGATTGTCATCATGCAAATTGTAAACACTTTGCATGCATACCTTATTAGGTGATTCTTCCATATTAAGACTAACTATCATAGTCTAAAGCTCTTGAATTAAGGTTATCTTCACCAAAATAACATAAGTGGGCCACCAAGTTACTAGGGTATGAATATGAGATTATCTATAATAAAGATGAACAAAATGTTGTAGCAATTCCTTATATTTATCCTTTCAAAGTTCGTTTAAGGAAGCTAGTTAAGAACTTTTTGAAAATGACACTATCATTAAACTAATCCATGGGCTTTAGGAAGATCCCAACCGTCCTAAGGAGTATAGGTTGAAACTAGATACACTATAATATGAAAAAAACATTGTTCTCATAAAGTATTATTCCTTAGAACAAAGAATCATAGAAGAATTTTATTGATCTGCTACATCAAGCCACTCTTGATTTCATAAAACATATGAATGAATTAAATACTCACTCTTTTGGGAGGGAATGGAAACTGACATCTGGGATTTTGTGGCCAAATGTGACACTTGTTAAGGAAATAAAGGGAAAATAGACATGTGGGTCAACATTATTATGGATTTAATAATGGAATATATAAAGCAAAACAACATATATGTAGTCATGGTGATAGTTATTATCTCTCCAAATATGCTCTTTATGTTAGAAAATTATATATTACAGAGCAATGGAACACATAAAATATATTGTAGAATAATAAACACATAAAATACATAAAACAAGAGAGACATAGATATACGTGGTTCCCCCAATTTTGGGCTACGTCCACGGAGAAACAGACAGTCTTTCCTGTTATATTATCTAGCAAAATGAAGAGATACAACCTATAGCACATCCGTTGTAATTCCCTCTTCACTCTCACACAATCTCCCCTCCCTTTCTCACTTAGAATACAGATCTACATAGATGCAATACAATTCCCTCATATATAGTGAGGGGTTGCCTTCTAGGGCAAAAAACCCTAAAGTAATCATAATTTCTACCGTATTATCTTCGCCTAATGAATGACCTAGATTGACTACGAAATTACAACATTTTACAAGGCAATTTTACATCTATTTTTAGCTTCGCGAGCGCTACCCCCAATCCCCCACCAGGGGGGCCTCCAAATAATCTTCGTCACCCCCCTAGACCCCCCTGGCGGTGTACATTTTACGGGCGAAGTTGCCACCACATTATGAACTGGGGTACAATGCGGTTATACTTTTGAATAAAGAAGATAATCAGGCTCCACACCCAACAATCTCCCACTTAGAGAATGATTATAGCAACTCCACTGCTACTTAATTTGTTGGTTAATGGCTCCACTTTGGACCTGGTTGTTTCTCATCTTCTTCATCCTACTGAAGACTAATTGAAATTGAGTAGAATCTCAGTTTCGCCTTGGTTACAACTTTTGTTAACATATCTGCAGCATTCTGGCTAGTGTGTATCTTTTCCAGCTTCTACTGTCCATCATCCAATGCTGACTGTATGAAATGGTACTTAAGCTGTATACGTTTAGTCTTGGAATGAAATGTAGAGTTCTTTGTCAGATGTATGGCACTCTGCCTGTCACTGTATAACCTTCCCAACTCCTGCTTTTTACCCAATTCATCCAGAAACCTTTATAACCAAATAATTTATTTACTAGCCTCTGCAGCAGCAACGTAATCTACTTCCGTTGTTGAGAGTGCAACAATGCTTTGTAGTTTTGAAACCCAACTGACAGTTGTTCCACCTACAGTAAACACATACCCTTTGGTGCTCCTCTTATTATCTCTATCACTCGCCATATCTGCATCAACATATCCCTGTAGAGCAATGTTTGAACCACCAAAGCATAATGCTTGATTTGCGGTACCTCTCAAATACCTGAGAATCCACTTCACTACCATCCAATGTCACTTTCTTGGATTGTTCATGTACCTGCTTACAACTCCCAATGCATGTGCAATATCAAGCTTTGTGCAGACCATTGCATACATTAAGCTTCCAACCGCTGATGCATATGGAACTTTAGACATATAATCCATTTCTTCCTGAGCCTTGGGATACATTTCCTTACTTAGTTTGAAATGGCTAGCCAAAGGTATATTAAGTGGTTTTGCATTCTGCATATTAAATCTTTTCAACACCTCTCGTATGTAGTCACTCTAAGATAATGTTAATTTTCAATTCCTCCTGTCTCTAGTTATTCTCATACCAAGGATTTGTTTTACAGCACCCAAATCCTTCATTGCAAATGGGTTCACCAATTTTATTTTGAGCACATTTATTTCCTACATGTTAGAACCTGCAACAAGCATGTCATCTACATACAATAATAATATAATATAGCAGACATCATTTTTCCTTTTGATATAAACACAATGATCAGAGTGACATCTACTATAAACTTGTTCAAACATAAACCTGTCAAATTTTAGATACCACTGCCTCGGAGCTTGTTTTAAGCCATACAAGCTCTTCTTCAACCTACACACTAGTTTCTCCTTTCCTTTTACCTCATATCCCTGTGGTTGCTACATATATATCTCTTCCTCCAAATCCCCTTGGAGAAAGGAAGTCTTTACATCTAACTACTCAAGATGCAAATCTTCATCTGATACTAGACTTAAAATGCTTCTGATTGAAGTCATTTTAAAAATAGGAGAATATATCTCATCAAAGTCTATACCATTTTTCTGTGCAAACCCCTTTACCACAAGTCCATATTCATACCTTTTTCTACTTCCATCATCTTCCTTCAACCTGTAAACCCATTTATTTTTCAATGTTGTTTACCTACAAGCAACCTGACTAAGTCCCAATTCTGTTTATGTGTTAAGGAGACCATCTCTTTTTTCATTGCTTGCTCCCACTTCTTCCTAGTTTCTATCTACACTGCTTCTTCATAACATTCTGGTTCACAAGAATCAGTCAACGATACATAATATAATGAAGGAGAGTATCTTTCGGGGGGTCTAGTTATCTTAGTAGATCTTCTAACACCACTTTCAGGCGTTTTAGGTGCTTGTTGTTGTTGTTGTTCTGGTCATTGATCATTATGATTTTTAGGCACCTTCACTTTTTCTGTGATCTCATCAAGCACTATATATTCTCTGTTTTTTTTTCCTGTTTGTTTTCCTGCATCTAATCCTTATACAAAACCTTTTCATTGAATATGACAACAAAATCACTAACACCATATCCAATAAAGGTACATTTCTTTAATTTTGCCTCAAGCTTTGTTCTATTTTATTTATTAATGTGGGCAAAAGCTTCAAAACCAAAAGCCTTTAAAAAAGAGTACTTCACCTTTTTACCTGTCCATGCCTCCTCTGAAATACCACCATCCAAGGAACTTGGAGGCCCTTTGTTTATTAGATAAAAAGCAGTATCTACAACATCTGCCGAAAATTGTAAAGACAATCCTGCATGCAATCTCATGCACCTTGCACGCTCCATGATTGTTCTATTCATCCTTTCTAACACACCATTTTCTTGTGGTGTTCCTGGAACTATATTCTCTCAGTGAATTCCTTACTCTGAACAGTACCTATCAAACTCTATGCTGCAATATTTACCTCCATTGTCTGATCTGAGACACTTCAACCTTTTTCCTGTCTCATTTTGAAACAAATATTTCCATTTCATGAAAATATCAAATACATCAAATTTATTTCAAATGCAATAAATCCATTTTTTTTTGTTGCATCATTAATAAAAGTAACATAATAACGAGAGCCATCGAGAGATGATACCTGAGTAGGTCCCCATACATCTATATGCACAAGCTCTAATTTTTCGCTCTTCTTTTCTTTCCCAACTCCAAGGAATCTGACTCTCTTTCGTTTTCCATAAACACAATTCTCACAAAATTTGAAATCAACATGCATTAAACCTAGAAACAAATTTCTTTAGTGAAGACTTTGCATCCCCTTCTCACTCATGTTCTCGAGCCTATGATGCCACAATGTCGCATATTCTCATGTAGAGGTTAAAGCATTAACAGAATTAGAAATTACATTTCATAAATACAATGTACCAACCTTTTCTCCTTTTTCTGTTACCAGGGCTCCTTTAGTGACCTTATGGGTTTTATCTATAAAAGTAGTTACACAACCTTCACCTCTCAACTGCTGTTGAAATTAGATTTTTCTTTAGATATGGAACATTCCTTACCTCCTTAAACAACCATTGATTTTCATTTCGTTTTTTTATGAAAACTATACCCATTCCAATGATTTTACATGGTTTATCACCACCCAATCGAACCTGTCCAAAATATCCTTGAATATAATCATGAAAATGTTTCATATCAAGTGTGGCATGGAATGAGGCCCTTGAATATACCACCCAGGCATCAATAATATTGTCTAATGAAAGAATCAAAGCATCTCGCAACACATCACATGTCACATTCACTTCATGGTTGTTTTGTTGATGCACGTCTCCTTCTTTTCCCTTCCAAGACTTGCAGTCTTTCTTCACGTGTACTTTCTTCCTACATTTGCAGCACACTATCCTTGATCTAGACTTGGATCTAGGTTTCCTTAACTTACTGTGATATCTTGGGCTCTTTCCTATTACCATTTTCTTCCCCTAGTCTTTGCTGTGAAATCATTACCTGATGTCTCACAGGAGCTTTTACGTCGCATTTCCTCGCTAAGGATTGCATCGACAACATCGTCAAATTTTAAAGTACTAGATCCAAATATAGAGTTACTAATGGGCATAACTAAACCATTCAAACTTTATGGTAATGAGCATAGAAATAACAGAGCCCTAACTTCATCATCAAAATTTCCGCCTACAAAACTTAACTGACTCGTAACTGTACTAAATTCATTTAAATGATCAGCTTTAGGTCCACCTTTTGACATCTTCATATTAAATAAATGCTTCATAAGAAATACCTTATTTGAGGCACATGGTTTTTCATATCGTTTGGACAATGTTGACATTAAACCCTCCATTGTCATTTCCTTTGAAATATTAAAGGCAACCGATGGCGCTAGGCATAGCCATATTGTTCCAAGTGCCTTTCTGTAGAGAATATCCCATTTTGTTCCTTTCATACATGTTGGCTTCTTTGTATTTCTTCTCAATGGCAGGTATAGATATTTCTGATACAGATAATCTTCCATTTGCATCTTCCACAGCTGGTAGTTTTGGCCGTTAAATTTTTTGACCCTAAACCTACTATCTTCCACCATTGCTCCCACTCGAACTAGGAACCCTTCTCTCCTGCGAGTTTGTCAGCCAAATAGACCTTCGGCTCTGATACCAGTTGTTAAAAAATTATATAATACAGAGCAATGGAACACATAAAATAGATTGCAAAAATATAAACAGAGAAAACACATAAAACAAGAGAGACACAGATATACGTGGTTCACCCAATTTTGGGCTATGTCTACGGAGAAACAGGCAGCCCTTCGTGTTATATTATCCAGTAAAATGAAGAGATACAACCTACAACAGATCCACTTTAATTCCCTCTTTGCTCTCGCATAATCTCCTCTTCGTTTCTTGCTCACAATACAAATATACATAGACGTAATACAATTCCCTCATATATAGCGAGGGGTTGCCTTCTAGGGAAAAAAAATCCTAAATTAAACATAACTTCTACCATCAGATCTTCGCCTAATGAACTACCCAAATTGACTATGAAATTGCAACATTTTACAAGGCAATTTTACATCTATTTTTAGTTTTCGGGGCACTACCCCCGATCCCCTGCCAGGAGGGGCTCTAGAAAATCATCGTTGCCCCCCCTGGACGCCCTTAGCGGCATACATTTTACTGGCAGAGTTGCCATCACATTATGAACTGGGGTCCAATGCAGCGATACCTCTTAATAAAGAAGATAATCAAGATCCACACCCAACACGTTCTTTACCATATCCATTCACCTCTCCTAAGTTTCCCAAGTCTTTCTTGATTAGAATTAAGTTACAGAAAAATTTCACTAATAAATTATTCTAGAAAGTCTTCAAACTATGAACTATAAGGTAGCAACTACAAATTAACACTATATATCACCAATAAACATATGGTGAAATTGAAGTGTTCAACAAGTTCCTAAAAACCCATCTAAGATGTTTTGCCTTTAAAAAACACAGTAATGGTGTTATGAAACCAACTCAAGAAAAGATAGAAAAGATATATCAACACCTTAGAATTTAGCCTCTTCGAGGGGGAAACCTCCTTTACATTACATAAATGAAAAATTCTTGGATTATACAAATGAAAAGACCTCCTTTCTATATATATGAGTCTAAGGGATCATTATATAATCGGAGCCTACATAATAATAATAATGAAAGGGCACAATAATAACAATAGTGGGCTTCTATGGGGCACAATAGTAACAATATGGGCACTACATGGGTATATCTATATAATAAGGGGGTTGTACTAATAATAATAAGGGGTTACACTAGTAGTATAGGGGCCTAACATGCCCCTCTCCTTCAAAAAATGTTGTCCTCAACGCTTGAGTAGTTCTTGATGCTTTTGTATAAAATTCTTGTCCTCCGATGTGGAATCTTCAGTGGGTATGTTCTTCCACTTGATGAGATACTCTGAAATTGATTGATTTTGTAGCTGTTGGGTTCTCGTTTCTGTGACTGCTCCAGGTTCCAATATGATTTTTCCTTCCTCTTCAATTTCTAGCAATATTGTTTGAATTGGGATCTTTTGCAACTTTTGAATAAGTGGCCATACTTCTTCATCCTTCTTCGGTTCATCCCTTGCTTCGTTTAACCAATCTAGTTGGATAATAGAAATAGCATAAAACAATGCTTTGACATCCTGATCCTTTCTTGAGAGTGCATCTGCAACAAAATTTTGCTTCCATTTTCTATTGATGATCTCAAAGTCATAACCCAATATATTTGTGACAATTTGTTTCTATTCTTCTAAAGATAATAGTTGTTCTAAAAAGTATTTAAGACTATCATGATCCATTTTTACCATGAAGTGTCTTCCCATTCGGTAAGGTCTCCATTTTTTAAGTGCATGTAGTATTGCCAACATTTCCTTCTCACAAATAGCTTGCTTGAGATGTAGCAGTAAAAATACCCAATCACCTACATCAAAAAATTTTTCACTACGATGTTGATCTACCTGTTGTTTCATTCAATTTTTCACCAAAGTGGCATTATCCTTTAAAAGTTGGAGAACTTGTTG
>APFE031440044.1:0-11358 GCA_000404065.3 Pinus taeda
AAAGAAACACATGTCTTTGTTCCTGATATAGATCTTCTTCATGTTTATGATATTCATGTTATGATTCATATGTGAACAGTTGTTTAATTGCATAACTAACTACCTTTCCTTATAATATGAAGATGGTTTCTTTATGATGTTTAGTCCATATACTGTTGTACTTTCTTGAATTGATTGTTTTGCAGGTCAAAGGAGCAAAGGAACTCCAAGAAGGGTTTGGACCCTGGAAGGCTCTTCTCAAACGTAGGACCTTAAGTATGCCCCCTATCGTAGAGTCTGCTTAGAGTAGTATTATGACTGTATGAAATGTGTGTTTCTTTGCATAGACAACCTCCAGTCTGCTAGGGTATTCACCTAAGACCCTAGGGGAGTTTATCCCACAACACCTTTCATGACATTTGATATTTAAAAAGAAAACAAAAAATAATAAAAATATATTTATCTTGGCCATAACTAAAATATTTCAATATGCCTATTAAGTAACATAAATTTATATCAACTTTATAGAGAGAGATAATGTAATTGAAAGTGATGATGTGTAATTCCCACCTTCAATAATATAATTTTATGTCAACTTGATATATAAATAGAAAAGAGGTAATTTAAGTAAAAAAATCCTTTTACTTTCTAATAAAAGGAAGATGTGTGATTGATTTAATTCTTAATATGAAGTTGATATGTGGCACTTAAAAAATATAAATAAACCAAAAATAAAAATCAATGTGTTATACATACATACATACATATATATATATATATATATATATATAGATAGAGAGAGAGAGAGAGAGAGAGAGAGAGAGAGAGAGAGAGAGAGAGAGAGGGTGGGGGGGCTGTGCTTCCCAATATGCAATAAATATTTAATGTAGAGAATGTGGGCAATAAATAAATATTTCAATGTCAACTATGTATATATCATATAGAGTAATTGAAAATACAAAAATTCTTATGGTTAAAACATTTTGCGTAGTCAAACCATTCTATGTTTTAGCCATTTTCCAAGTATATTTTTTTGTCAATTTTGTCTTAAATCCAACAAAGATTTGTTCGAATTGCAAGTTTAAACAATAAAAATTATTGAAATTAAACTTTATATATTTCACACAGGGAAAAAATGAAGGGCTCTGCGACAACTTTCTGCTAACAACTAGGGTTTCCTAGTGTCTCCTTGAGGGTTTCTATTACAGAATTTGTGAATAAGGCTACTACCTGTCTGAACTTTTGAACTTTTTCTCCTCAATCGTCAAATGTCACTCGGCCTGTTGAAGGTCAT
The DNA here is from genome assembly GCA_000404065.3 of Pinus taeda. Taxonomy (NCBI): domain Eukaryota; kingdom Viridiplantae; phylum Streptophyta; class Pinopsida; order Pinales; family Pinaceae; genus Pinus; species Pinus taeda. The sequence continues at coordinate 1,274 of APFE031440044.1, forward strand.
TGTGTGTGGTTGTTTTTGCCTTGCCTCAAGTGAATGTGATCCTACGAATGCCATTGTCTTCGGTTTAGAGATATGACAAGATTTACTACTCATGCTTGTTTCTAAGCGGGTGTGATATTTTCAGGCCTGATTTGTACTCAAGATGGTTGCTTTGGAGGGGGTTGTTCCTCCTCCACTAGATGAGGTTGCAGCCTTTCAAGCCCTCGTACCTTCACTCTACAAAAAACCTAGATCTAAGGAAGCGCAAGAAAAAATTGTTAAGGTGGAGACTATTCCATCTATGGCCCTTCCTACGAGGTTTCAAAGAACTTCCTTCGCATATTAGAAACGAGCTTTAGTGGGGAAGTTCACATAAATGTGGTCATCCTCAAGATCCATGGAGCTATGGTTGTACAAGACTTGGAACCCATTGATAAAAGTAAATATTGGAATGTATGCATGTAGGAATGCATTTTTTGCCTTCTTGTTTGAATTTAAGGAAGATAAACATGTAATTTTTCGAAATGGACCATTTTTTTAAGGCCAAAGGTATGTATCTAAACAAATGGTCACTAGACTTTGATCCAGATGAAAACATACCAAATGCATATCATATTTGGGTCAAGCTTCCTCAGCTTCTGCTTTCATGTTGGAGTGATGATTATCTGTGTGCAATCAAAAATAGTTGGGGAAATATCTAGATAGGGTTAAACCCAAGGGATTTCTTTGCATGTGCAAAAATTTCATTTGAATTAGATCTAGAGAAAGGGTTTCCCTCATAAATAAATCTCATGCAGGGTGATTGGACTCATTGTTAGACTCTTGGCTACGAGAAATCACCCTTCAATTTGCAGATATTTCCATGAAAATGGCCATTTTGCAAGAGATTGTAAGAAGTCACAAAGAGGTAAAGGGGTTGATTCAACAATAGGACAAGAAGAACAATGGAAAACAAAAAAAAAAAAGTGTAGGAATAAAGTAAAAGTGGTAGTAACCAAAACCCAATCCACACAGAAAAGAAATGTAGCCTTGATGTGAGAAAACCCTTTTGAGGTCTTGTAGTCTCAAGAAGAAAGTGGCGAGGAAAGTAATAAAATCAAAAGGAAATGGGCTCAAGATGAAGAAGTCATGAACCCTAATATAGAAGAAGGGAAAATTAAAAATCCAGAGAACGAAGAATAAATAGAGACCCTATAATCAGAAGAAGCAATCAAATCATAAGTACCACAGAACAATGAGTGAAAAGAGGTTCCAGAGGAGGAAGAAGTATCTCCAGAAGCGGAGGAGAAAAAAAGAACTTGTAGAATAAACAACTTCCATTGTAAAGGAGAAACCCCTATCTAAGGCTCATATCAACAATCAAAAATCCATGGATTTAGAACAAGTTGGTAACTCTTGAGGGAATGGGGGGGAGGATGGAAAGGACACCTACAATATTAAAGGAATCAAAGACAGGCATCAGGAATAGTTTGACGTGACCAGAAAAAGAAAAAAAGAAATGGGGAGATAAAAAAAGCAGTAAAGAAACGTGAAGTTCCAAAAGAGGACATGGGAGATACTCTAAGAAGGACGTGAGAGAGGCAGAAGCAAAATTAGACTAAAAACTTGGAAGTCAATCCCAAATCAATGAGATCTTCCAATTAATGCATTTTAAACCCCCCTAGTAATTAAAAAAAAAAAATAGTGAAAATGGAATGTAAATGTGTTAATGCATTTGGATATTGGGAGTATTCTAGAAAACATTTAGCTGAAATGGGATTAAATTTTTTGTATCATGTGTTATTTGCTTGAGAGATTGGACTGAGCCTCTGTGCTCAATCTCAATCTAGTAAGAAATATTGGTTATTTTGAAGAAAAGTAATGTTCTATGTTGGATCCTAGCTTTCCTTTTTGATAAAAATTCCATACATGTTTCTTTGAATAGATATATATTGTGTGTGTGTGTGTTGTGTGTGTGTGTGTGTGCATGTGTAAACACACACACACACACTTTACCAATCAGCTATTTACTCTATTATATAAAGTCATAATTTGTTATGAGATCTAACTTGTTCCTTATTTAGGAGGAGAGGTTAAGAACCATGTCAACAACTCACAAACAAATTTTCACATATAGAATGTAAGCATTAAATTCTAACTCCCCCCGCCCCCCTTTAATACTCATATTACAAAAACTTATTGGAAACCACCCATAAACAAAAAAATACATAATCATTCTTTAAATGGTTTACAATTTCTATACCAGTGAGAGTTCCATCAAGTTGTCTCATGACCCTCGTAAAAGTATAGTTAGCAAGTTGGATTCTTGAGTTCCGCTCCCGAACTCTTGAATCACATATGTCTCGAATTCAATTATTTAACAACATCCACAAACTATCACATAACCTCACTAGCAGACCACTATCATGTCTTCAACAACTAATGATGGATCCTTCCCTACATCCATGACTTCCAAATTAACTGGACAATCATCCATGTTGAGACTTTTCACTAAATTGTTCATATTTTGAAAGAGTTTGAGAGGTTTAATTCATTAATTGAACTCATCATCATTAGAATTCAATGAATATTCATCAATGGCTATGTTGGCTTATTCTTTTAGATTCCCTTTTAACATATCGTAAGAACGTTTTTTGCAATTCCACATTGTATAGCCAATTTTTTTTTAAGTAATAGCATTCATATTCACTTTTATTTGAGTTTTTCTTTCTCATCCTTATCTTTAAAAATAGTTCATTTTTTATTTGAGAATTTCCTTCTATATCCTGTGTTTTTTCATCTGCAAGTGTTGCAATTTTCTCATCCAATGTTTGTGAGGTCATTTTACTTAAGGTGAAGATGACATTGAAAACTTGAAGGTAGGCTATTTAATAAGATTGCCTTTGCATCTTCATATTCTACATTAGCACTAGCTTTAGTTAATTGTCTTATAAGAGACACTGAATTATTTACAGGACTAGACATAGAAGTCTCATCGTTCATTTTAAGTCTAAACAACTATAATTTTATGGAAAATTTTTCATTTGTAGCTTTTTCACCAAAGAATTGAATCAACTATTCTCATAGTTGTTTAGATGATTTTGTGATATCAACATGATGTAACTGTGAATATGAAAGAGAAAGTTTGATAATGGACTTAGCTTTGTCATCTCTACTACTTAGCTTTGTCATCTCTACTTTGTCATTCAAGTAATTGTTTGGCATCTATAGGTGCCACTTTTGTTCCCTTCACTATGCCCCACAAACTTTTATTTATTAATTGCATTTGTACTTTTAATGTCCATGTATGGAAATACAGGCCACTAAATTTTTCTAGAGCTGTGTATTCCATGATCAAAGAAGCACTCAAGCCGCCCTCCCAAAAAACTAAAAAATATTTCCAAAAACATTAGAAAGGTTTTTTCACATTAGGGTACAACCTGACTGAAAAAATCAAGGGGAGAAAGAAGAAAATATATGCTTACAAAAATGTTTGCTTTCCAGGTATCTAAGTTTGTTGGTTGTGGTCCCTGTATGTGCAAGATCTCACGCCTTCTCGCTTCGCTTCATACCATTTCCATCTCTAATAACTAAACAAGGCGATCAAAAATAGCATTAATATCATATTGTTGCAATGCAATTTTTCCAACTGCTTGGGATGGACTCTCATGTAATGGCCACATCAATATTCACTAATATTTGTCACAATATCATATATTACTCTAATTTCAGATGGTTGTAAGCATCTCAACCTTCACAATAAATGCTAAGAGAGGAAATCGATCTACAACTCTTGACTCTGCTAACAAGCACCTTCACAATGAATATTTCTGATGCACAACAACCAAAAATTTGTAAGGATTACAAAACAGTGACACACACTAGCTTGGTCAGTTGGATCCTACTCCAACAACAAATTCAAGCAAGTAACTCTATAAAACAATAGAAAAAATGTTACAGAGATTGATCATCCATGACAAACAAATCTATGTATTGCACTATCAATGTATCGGATGGAGATAATATCCCTACAAACCGGAACTTTGAGATTGTTTTCTCCAAAATAGATTGAACACTGCCCTATTACAACACCATACTCAGTCATTGGCTCAACCTACAACAACCCAACACACAGGAGGCCTTTACACGCACACAACAACCACGCCCTCTACTCTAATACCCTAAGCTTTGATACCAAATAAGAATGACTGAAAGCACACTTAATATATTTCACACATGTGTATGCATTTGTAAACACACACACACACACACACTTTATTATTAGTTATTACTCTATTATATATAGTTCATATTTTTTTATGAGATCTAATTTAGGAGGAGAGGTTGAGAGAATATCTCAACCATCTCCAACAACTTACAAATTGATGCATGAGCATTCTACTTCCAAGTCAAATAATTTTGGCTAGGCCTAGGGGTTGTTTCATTTACCAAGGGAGTTGGTTCCCTAATTCAAGTAATTAAATGTACTTGATTCATTATTGTGTTTTCCTAAGTTTGTGAGGAGATTCTAGAAAATATGTATTTAGGAATGAAATTTTAATCGTATCTATTCCTATGAATAGATCTCAGGAATATTGAGAGGGCTAGAGAAAACTAAAGAAAATGAGGATAAAGTGGATCTAGAAATCCTAGATTAGAGGTTTAAGTGAGGATGTATTGGATCTCAACTGAATTAGTTCAGAACCCCTTTGTATGTAAAAATAATAGTTAGAATAGAGGAGAAAGGAAGTGTGCGGACACTGAGTGTGTAAACGAGAGGCTTGAAGCCAAAACCCTAGCTTAATGCCAGAATGGGCCAATTGATGTGAATCAGGCCAGAGAGGGGCCCTTTGTAAATTGTATCTATGTTTTGTTCGAAATTGAGATTGATGTGTGCATGTTTATAAGTGTACGAGAGATCATATTGTTGTGGATTTGATTGTTGAATAGATCTAAATTCAATGCAAGTCACTATGACCTAAGCGCAAGAGAGATAGTGTTGATCGTTGATCAAAATGGGATCAACGATCCATTAACCAAAGGAAGGTCGCAAAGAGGATGTATTACACGAGAGTGTAGAGGGTCGTGAAGAGGAGCAAAATTATAGAGCCGATGTTACAAAGTTGAGCTTATAGGAGAACGAATACATAGTAAAGAGAGGTGTAAGGTCTTAGTAAATAAGAGGCGCATTAAAAGTGCAGAGGGATGGATCGAAATGAGACCAGAGTTGCGATGGAGGTAGACCAAGCAAGAATTGAGTATAACATGTAAAATGACAACACTTAATTGTTTTCCCTCTATTAAGATGTATGTCAATTGATAGGGTCAGGAGACGAGATTGATAGCACCGAGAGATAGAAATTAAGAGTTATGTCAGGAGGAAGTCGTCATGTGACAGTGTCGAGCCAAAGGTTTCATCCTGGAAGAACAAGAGAAGAAGGTATAACAAAGAACCAGGCTCACTAAGCCCCAGCCTCACGTATGAACCAACCAATAATAAGATTTGGCTCACGTGGAATTGTGGTTCTTTCCGGGAGGTTCTACCCCGATGATTTCCATAAAGGTTTTTCCCATCAAGGGGGATAATGATAGCGGGCCAAAGTCATTAAAAGGAGGAGCATTTAGATGTGGGTTTCTCCAAGTGTTTATATCCCAATGGGCTTGTTGTGAAGGTCATTTCCATTGCGTCAAGTTCTTTAAAGAATGGGTTGGAAGTAATGGTGTGGAGGATTGGCCTGATAAGGTTATAAGTATAGCAAAGGGTAATGCTACAATATATATAAGGATTGTCTAGAAGCATTAAAGCTGGTTTATTTTATTTATATAGGAAACAAGGCAAAGGACTTAAGAGAGTTGTGGGCCTCGCTCAGTGGTTATACTTCGGTGGCATTATTTGATAACTCTTAATTATTTCCATCGCGTTGTGCTTCTATGAATGAGAAGACATGGAATGGAAGGCAATATATATATATATAACCACATTGAATATAAAGAAAAGGATCAAGTTAATGGTTCATTATGCGCCTATTAGAACCTAAAGGCCACAGGCCTTGGGATGGAAGTTGAGTCATTCCCCACTAGATATATGAGGAGTTTGACTACAAATATTAGGGCATATGTTTATGGATTGGTGTCGTGAAGCATTTATATATATAAAGGGCTTAAAAAGGGATTTATAATCTTGTAAGCAACTGTGAGCAAAGGTTGAAGGAAGCACCTTTAACGGCGCAGATATGGGAACTATGGGATTTTAAGCGGGCTCAAAATTTGGGCCTGCATCAAGTGGTATCAGAGTAGGAATGCTCTATGAACCTAAAAATAAAGAGGTTGAAAGGAGATCTTGCATAGGCATCATAATAGCAAATTTAAAAGAAGGATCAGATTTGGAAGAATCTGAAAGAGAGCGCATGATGACAAGATGTTTTGAGATTCGCTGAGGCTTTGATAAGAAGAATTGGTTTTTAATTTTTGAAGATATTTTGATGAAGTTAAGTGAATGGATTGTTGTAGGATAGAGTCAGATATAGAAAAACATAGATTGAATATTAGCTTTCAAGGATTAAAATGAAGAGATATATGGTCCAGTAAAGAGGATTGATGATTGTGTAAGAAGTTGGAAAAAGTGAATGATAGGTAAGATATTTTGTTGATGAAAAGTTGTTGAGACAAATAGCCAAAGAAGGAAGATATGCAATGACAAGAGTTGCAGCAAAAAAAATGTTATAGAGGAAGAAAGGAGTAAGAAGAGCTCTCAAAAGAAGCTTGTGGAAGAAATATTGCAACAGGGGTGTTATAAAGAAAACTTCAGCCAAAGACTGAAGCAAAGGGAACAATGGAAGAAATGATAGTGAGAAGACTTGGAGCAACATGAAGCAAGGAGTGATCATTGGTTCCAGAAGAGAGGACCAGGAAAGTGCCAAAAGAATAAGCTCAAAGGAGAATAGGGTCAGGAGACGAGATTGATAGCACCGAGAGATAGAAATTAAGAGTTATGTCAGGAGGAAGTCATCATGTGACAGTGTCGAGCCAAAGGTTTCATCCTGGAAGAACAAGAGAAGAAGGTATAACAAAGAACCAGGCTCACTAAGCCCCAGCCTCACGTATGAACCAACCAATAATAAGATTTGGCTCACGTGGAATTGTGGTTCTTTCCGGGAGGTTCTACCCCGATGATTTCCATAAAGGTTTTTCCCATCAAGGGGGATAATGATAGCGGGCCAAAGTCATTAAAAGGAGGAGCATTTAGATGTGGGTTTCTCCAAGTGTTTATATCCCAATGGGCTTGTTGTGAAGGTCATTTCCATTGCGTCAAGTTCTTTAAAGAATGGGTTGGAAGTAATGGTGTGGAGGATTGGCCTGATAAGGTTATAAGTATAGCAAAGGGTAATGCTACAATATATATAAGGATTGTCTAGAAGCATTAAAGCTGGTTTATTTTATTTATATAGGAAACAAGGCAAAGGACTTAAGAGAGTTGTGGGCCTCGCTCAGTGGTTATACTTCGGTGGCATTATTTGATAACTCTTAATTATTTCCATCGCGTTGTGCTTCTATGAATGAGAAGACATGGAATGGAAGGCAATATATATATATATAACCACATTGAATATAAAGAAAAGGATCAAGTTAATGGTTCATTATGCGCCTATTAGAACCTAAAGGCCACAGGCCTTGGGATGGAAGTTGAGTCATTCCCCACTAGATATATGAGGAGTTTGACTACAAATATTAGGGCATATGTTTATGGATTGGTGTCGTGAAGCATTTATATATATAAAGGGCTTAAAAAGGGATTTATAATCTTGTAAGCAACTGTGAGCAAAGGTTGAAGGAAGCACCTTTAACGGCGCAGATATGGGAACTATGGGATTTTAAGCGGGCTCAAAATTTGGGCCTGCATCAAGTGGTATCAGAGTAGGAATGCTCTATGAACCTAAAAATAAAGAGGTTGAAAGGAGATCTTGCATAGGCATCATAATAGCAAATTTAAAAGAAGGATCAGATTTGGAAGAATCTGAAAGAGAGCGCATGATGACAAGATGTTTTGAGATTCGCTGAGGCTTTGATAAGAAGAATTGGTTTTTAATTTTTGAAGATATTTTGATGAAGTTAAGTGAATGGATTGTTGTAGGATAGAGTCAGATATAGAAAAACATAGATTGAATATTAGCTTTCAAGGATTAAAATGAAGAGATATATGGTCCAGTAAAGAGGATTGATGATTGTGTAAGAAGTTGGAAAAAGTGAATGATAGGTAAGATATTTTGTTGATGAAAAGTTGTTGAGACAAATAGCCAAAGAAGGAAGATATGCAATGACAAGAGTTGCAGCAAAAAAAATGTTATAGAGGAAGAAAGGAGTAAGAAGAGCTCTCAAAAGAAGCTTGTGGAAGAAATATTGCAACAGGGGTGTTATAAAGAAAACTTCAGCCAAAGACTGAAGCAAAGGGAACAATGGAAGAAATGATAGTGAGAAGACTTGGAGCAACATGAAGCAAGGAGTGATCATTGGTTCCAGAAGAGAGGACCAGGAAAGTGCCAAAAGAATAAGCTCAAAGGAGAATAAGCTTGGTGAGGTATCATGTGGCAACAAGAGGAAAAACTTGCTACTACAGAGGGTGGTTGCAACTCACAGTGGGAATGGAGAAGCTCACGGAAAGACTAATGAAGACAATGGCAGAGAGTCAAAGAGGAATTCCATAAGGAAGCCACAACAATAGGAAAAAGAATACCATAACAAAGGTTACAAAGAAGCAGATGAGTGATGAAGAAAGAAAGAAAGAGTTGGCTGAGATGAAAGAAGAACTCAATGAACTGAAGCAATAGCTACAAGAGCAAATAAACCAATGGCAAAAAGAATTGCTAATAGAATTAAGGAATTTATCTGGGAAGAAGAGTAAAGTGGATTTTCAAATAGTTGTATGTTGAGAAGCTAATGTAGCAAATAGAGGAAGAGGGAGCACTTAGAGTAGCTGAGTGTGAAGTCAAAGAATCCATTTGTGACCCTGAAAAAGGACTGATCCTTAGAGAGGAATATAATGATCTTTTGAGACTAGATTATCGAATGATTTTGTTTTTAATTATTTGTGTAGTGATATATTTGCAGGAAGAGCAGAGGAAATGGTGAAAGTGCCACAGAGGCAAAGCCATGCTAGTGGAAAACAAAAAAATGGCAATGGAGCTTGGAGAGGAGAAGTTTCAGGAAACTGTCATAGGAAGAAGCAACTATGAGAGAGTTCATGATGAAATTATTTAATGGTGTAGGATGAAACTCAAAGTTATGATTGGTTGGGTTGTTTATTTTTTAGAAGTATATTTTTAGTTATTTTTGAAGGATTAATAAATCTTTGGAGAGAAGGAAATGAGAGACTACATAATTTGCATAATAAATATGGTAAGGAAGAAGGTGGCAAGAGTAACCTAGCTCAAGGAAATAGTTCAACAAAAGCTATAAGGAGTTAGGAGAAAGGAGATAGTTAGGAAAGAAGAAGAGCACCTGTGGAGACATAGACTTGTGCATTGGTTGAGGATGAATAGAAAGAACAAGACGTACTTGAGGCTGAATATGAAGCAGATTTTTTTTAACACAAATGGTTCCTTGATGAAGAAGAAGTCAGAGACACTAAGGAAAAGTTTATTGACAGTCTGATGGACTACGAAAATAGTTCAGATCAGCCTGGAGATGAGACAATTGAGGTATCAAAGGAGGAACTAATATTTTTGAATCTAATACTTGGTGTGTGTTTTTAGGTTTGTAATGGCAGAAGTGTCCTCAGACACATAATTTTATTAATCAGAAAAAAATAATTACATAATTGAATTGCAAGAGCTTACACCCGAACAACACAAACACTCTTGCAATGAGCTATTTATAAGCTCCATGTCCTAACTACCTCAAATTATGGATCACTTATTAAATAACAAGTGTCCATTTACAATAAATGCTATTCAAACCAACTGGCTAACTAATCTCCTAAAATAGAGCCTAAGATACGACACATTTGGAGAGTCATATCTAGTTACAACAATATGCTAATTCTAAAATTCTCCATTAAATAATTAAACATTCTAGAATAATAATTATTAATTTAATATCTTAAATTAATAATTATTTTATTCTAATTTTAT
>APFE031440049.1:23487-56898 GCA_000404065.3 Pinus taeda
TATATATTGTAACATTGAAACGAAGATAATGAAAAATCAATTTGGTAGTCCGGGTTTTCACATCCAAGGGAATATCTATGTATTCGTTTTATATTCTCATCATCGTTTATTTTCTATTTTTAGAATTCATCTGCAAGTAATTTATGTATAGGGTTAAAACCTACAACAATAAAAATTACAAATAAGATGGATCACATTATAATGACAAAGTGAAGCTCACGGAAAAAGGATTAGCATGAAAATAAGGCATTTAGTATGAGGAGAGTTCCCCCCGACAACAAAATGGGATATCATTCATATTCTTTTTTCCATGGAATCACAAAATGGATGGCATGTTCATCAAATGGATGTAAATATTTTTTTCTTGAAAGGATACTTGAAAATTATTTTTTAATGTCTTAGCCATAATGTTTTGTTGTGAAAGCACAAGAATAGTGCTGAATTGCCATTTTGTCATCGTTTTCACCATTTAAAACATCCAGTTTTTTATCATTTGACCTCACCTCTTCACTCATTCATTACCATTCTTACCATGTTTCATCATGAATATACTACAACAAGATCACAAGTGATAACGTAGCTAATTTCCATTTATTTTTAATGAATTGGAGATATTAGGGTAGGTTTTGCTAATGACGGTTGCCAGTTTAGTTCCTGTAGTCAAAGAAGTTCACATTCTTCTAGCTAAATCATTCGTCAAGATATGTGCAACTACCACTAGCAAAATTGGGGGCATAGATTTTATTCTTCATATGGCCAACATGGTTCTACCTGCCTGGGAATTCACCCAGGTGACTGCGTGAAGTTGTAGCATTTAATTAAGATTTTTCTCCAAATTTGTAGCAACCTTGAAATAATTGACTCCTGCCTTAATTTTAGAGCCAATGAAGAAAAATCTCAAAAAAGTAAAACATGAATTTTGTGGGTAGCATAACAAATTGAGTAATATGCAATCCATTTTCAAAAATTCAAAATGGTTTTGGAATTATGGCTAGGTATTCAACACCAATGTGCCCAAATTTCAGTTATGCCCATAATTGGTAAAAAGTCAAAATCAGTGTCAAGTTTGAAAAAAGAGAGGATAAATTAGTTATTCTCCAAATTTCCTTTGGGATTCTATAGTTTGGATTTTGTTTTACATGAGGATATTGTCCTCCTTGTTGAGTTGTGATCCTCTCAAATAAGGTATATATTGTTGTAATTGTTTCTCCAAGAACAATATGTTGTTAGAATGATGTTGTATATTGTTAGGATTTGTTAAGAGTGACCTTTTCCTTCTTTCTATATAAATAAGATGAAGATCTAGACTATAGGGGGGGTATAGAAAACAAGAGGTTGATAGTATGATACTATGATAATTTTGTACACTGTTTTATTATGGATTAAAATATTCGTTTCTTCATAACTATTTATTATTAGTTCTTAATTTTATGAGTGTACTACAAGCCCACTTTTGAGAGAAGGAAGAGCCCCCTTCATGTAAAAAATAGTGCCTTAAATATGTATATTTTGTATGATAGCAAAATAAATTGACTCTTTGGTTACTAGTAGCATAAAGATTGAACATTTTGTTACAAGTTTGATACAAATTGTTGGGCCTCAAAAATGTCATCCTCTTTTACCCTCATTTCCATCATTTTACCATATTCCATAACTTCTTACCATATTTTGTAGCTCCATAACCCTACATTAATAACCATTTTCATGGTCATATGGGTTTATCATTTTTATTTTCCAAGTCATTTATTTAAAGTATTTTAAGAGAATTTATGATTAAATATTAGGAAATTAACATGTTTTCATATATATCTAAAAGTGGTATGAGTTTTATGATATTGTTGGCCTATTTGAAAATTCTAGAAGGGTCTTATTTGGCTACTCAACCACAAATTCGAATTTCAATTCCAACTCATGAAGATTTGTGGAATAATTGTAGAAGATTTAGATAATTGATTAGGCACATTCAAAGGAGACTAATCATGGATGTTTTGATATGTATCTCCTAAAGATGTGTGAGAAGATTTGTATCTCATATTTTTAGGTAATTGGTTGTAACCACATGAGATAATTGTGGATCCATATTTATTGATTAGTTATCTTGAGTTTTTGTATAAATAAGAGTGCATCCTTCATACAAAGGGGTTCCAAAGTTCCAAGTTCCATACAAGATATTTAATTTGTAAAGTGAGGATAGAGAGGAAGAGAGTTGAATTATTGTAATATATTTGGAGTTTTTCTCCAACTTCATTTTAAGGAATACATATTTTCGCTTTGATCACCAAGATTTGATAATCGTTTGGTTTTCTTGTTGAGGAGTGGAGGGCCCCCATCAACCACAATTTGCACACCTTTTCGATTTTTTGTACATATTGGTAACATTGTGCAATTATGTTATTTCATTTATTTTCATTTTAAGCAATTGTGATTTTCATTTTAAGAAAGTGTGATTTCATTTCAAGAAAGTGTGGTTTCATTTATGCAAGTTTAGTTTAGTTTCTTTTATGTTATTTTGATTCATGTTGTTTTGTTAAGATTGATTCAATTTATTTATGTTTGGATTGGATTGATTTAATTTTATTTGTAATTAGTTTCAAGTTTCTTACAATAGATTAATATATTCTGAGAAATAATCACCTAGTACATATAGTACACGTATACCTCATCAATTTACAAACCCTAAGTTGATAATTTAATGACAAGGGTTTAACTCACAATTAAATCACCCAACATTTTGGCACCGTTGCCGGGGATGTATACATAGGTGCTTATTTTGAAAGTTTAGAAAACTCATGATAGTGGCATTCATTCTTAGGTGCATGGTTAAAAGCATATTAAAATCATTTATGATGCATGTTAGATATTCAATAATTTTTCAATACTTTGTACTAATCTGTGTGCAACATAGGAAGTATCAACGAGTTGGAGTAATTCACAGATTTAAAAAATTTAGGAATGTCCTTCCACGAACTTTCTCAAATCGTAACAACAACTGGGATATATGCCTCTCAGGAAGAGTATATTTTAACTGCATTCATAAACTTGTCTATCTCTCCAACTCCACAAGAAGATCTTCAAGTATATTTTGATTCCTCCTGTCAATCTATTGAAGAGACTAAATAATCATGGAATACTTTTGATGGGGAGAACACTAGAATCTAAGATTGAGGAATGCATAATAAATGAGGATATTAAAAGTGATCTAAACCAAGAAAGTAATAAGGAATATCATATCTTTATTGAAATATGGTTCCAATTAGGGATTAAGTCACATCACTCTTTCATTCTTCCTTACTTCTTGATTGCATTATAGAAAGAAATGGTCTTTCATGCTTTGATGTACTTTAATGCTTATTTTTCAAACCTAAGCATGAATATCTTTTTACTCCTGATACACACATGGTTACACTGGAAATATGCATACACTTGAAAATATATATATATATATATATATATATATATATATAATATATATATATATATATATATATATTTCTTGAGTATGATAAAATCGATAAATAAAACCAAGTTTGGTTGATGTTTTAAAGTTTTTTTTTTTTTTTTTTTTTTTTAAGTTAGATTTCATTCTATTTGCAATTTTATTTTTGGTGGTGCATTAAGAGCCACCGCGCTCACTAATTATTTTGGCAGAAGATCTAGAAAGAGAGGAGAAAAAACACAGTTTTGAGAGATAAAATTTCAGGTTTGACATCAAGTTTTTACTTTGTTTTTCAAATTTTAGAATAAAGAGTTAACAAAATTCCTGAGTATGCTCTCTTCTTGTGCCTTATGCGACCTAGAAGATCGAAAAGGAAAATTGAATCAAGTTAGCTTTGAAAATTTGCAATTAAACTCATAGATCTAAAAATTGGATAGGAGATCTAAATTCATTATTCATTCTAAAAGTACTCCAAATTTCAATTGGATCTGTCTCAAAATTTGCTAAAAAAAAAAAAAAATCAAAAAAAAAAATGCAAAAATTAAACTAAAGATATCTCACAAACTAGGAACTGGGTTTTTGTATTTTTTTTTTATGGGAAGTGCATAATATTATGATGAATAACCCCTGAAAATTTCAGCCCAATCCGCTTCATGATTTGTAAGAAAATGAAGATCATAACCTACAACCATTTCACTTATATCTTGAGATCCATGCATTGGATCGATCCGATTTTCAGTATTCAAACGCATTATGACCATAGGAACCTTCATAAAAAAATTTAGCCCAATCCAATATGTATTTCATAAGAAAATCGTTTATGAAATTTACAATAATTTTGATTTTATCTCAAAATTTGTGCATTGGATGGTGTTGATTTTTGGTGTGCATAAACATTAGAATAGTAGGAACATGTGCAAACAATTTCAAACCAATCCAAATAGATAGTTAGTGAGAAATTGACCCAGGAATTTTGCTGTAACACATCTTGTAGCAACCTGAAGAAAAAAAACAAAATAAATAAATTAATAATAAAAATAATTATGAGTTGTAGCTTCAATGTTTTCCCAATTTATATAGAAGAAATTGGTTGTGAGATTCATTCCTTTTAGCAAATGGATGAGTTCAAATTAAAATCAAATATTTTTGTGGCATGAAATTGATTGACAAGTGCACTTAGATACTTGATTTTCTTCTAAAAATCTTGAATTTCGTTTTGTTGGGCATTTGTCAAATTGTTGCTAGTTAGTCAAATTTGTAGAATGATTAATATTTTTAACTTTAATTCACATTTTTATGGTTTTTATTTATCAAATTTGAATTGTGGCTTGTTGGTAAGTCTTTGAATTTGTAAAATATAGGTCATAATTTCAAATCTAATAAAAGCCAAATGTTGTTAACTATTCTACAATTTTGACAATCTCTAACTATAGGCAACAATTTCACCACCATGTGGCAACATTGGATTGGTCCACGTGGCAACGTATTATTGCTCACCATTACACAATCATTGCCCCATTGTCCACCATGTCCCCTTGAATAGTCAGCTCGCCACATCTACATGCCATGTGATCTAACCACTTCAGCATCCGTGTGGCATTCCCTGGTGTTGCCACATGGCACCCATGCACTTTTGTTTTTCATGTTTCATAAAACTTCAAACAGTCATAACTCTTTCATACGACATCAGTTTTCGATGATTCAAATGTCATTGGAAAGATATCGATGAGATCTAAGAAATGAGAGAGCTTTCATCAATATTTGAAATAATAAAAAATTGAAGAAGTTACCAACAAAATACCAACAGGTAGTCCAAGATACCACTTTCGAAATAGGTAAAAGTGCATTTAATTTTCCCTCCTTGAATTTGTTTTGTTAGTATTATTTCTCAGGCTTTTTTTGTGTATATATCATATGAAGAGACACTAATCACCTCTGTCTCTCAATAGTCTTACATTTTATTGCAGAAAAGTCATAAGTTTTTGCAGGTTCCAAGATGATGAAAGAAGATCACTATATGCATGAGTGTCATTTAAAGACCAATTTTCTTTCAGAAGAGCATGTTCATTCCATGTCAAAATAGATCCATTACACCATTGCTACTAAACAAGGCCTATTAGATACCAATTTTATGATTTCTCCTCATTCTAAGCCTACAATCGATCCATAAATTTCCATCTCCCTACTGCCAAACCATCATTTTAAAACTCATTTTCCCTTTGCAATTTTCATACTTTCATGCTTCATTTTCACTCACCCTTAACCCAAAAATTAATTCATTCAACTCCCTTACAAAGTTGAGTCACCACATTTTCCTCTTCCTTTCTGTGAAATAAAACTTGCTTCATAATTCAAATATTTCATATCTAGTCCTTCAAATTATTATTTTATACTCGCGTTGGATGATGGAGGATTCATTAAGGCCTCCCTTCTAACATGTCTTGACCCATCGACTCTGACACATCATCTGGGATCAGGACTGGAGATCTTTCAAGTACCTTGAGGCTTGCATACCTTAATGGCAAGTTCTCTCACCAATAAATAGTGGGAATACATCAATGTCCCCTATTTGTTGGATCTTCTAGGTGACTCAACTACGACATATATATTCGTACATAGTAGGACGTACTTAGACATCTTGACTCTCATTAACATAAATGGTGAGTAATCTCGTGTTGGTTAATGAAATTCATTTTGGCCAGTAATCCAACAATGTCTTTTCTATGTTTGACATCAACACATCTATTCACATAGATAAGAATTATGCCATTGAGTGGGAATGAATGAAGACTATATGATTTCAGCAGCTTGCACCAAGACTCAATTCAAAATTCAATAGTCATAGCATTGCCCTAGAAATAAAGATTCCAATTTCAGATCCAATTCATTCTCTAGTTATGCAACCAAGAGAAAGAAAAAGAAAATTTGATTATTTTACTTCACTTCCATGATCCAGTAGCAACAACCACACTCTCCTATAATTATAGACTTTCCACTTTTCAGGTAGGTGAAGGTATTTTAGTTTATAATATTTAATCATGTAATTCCTTAAATGCTAAAATTGTGACTTTGGAAAATTTCTCACCAGATTTATATTCCCTTTTTCATTTGCCAAAAACTAAAAAAACCTTTAGTTGGGGGGAAGGGATATCAACTCATATTCACATATCACATTTCATTTCATTCTAAACAACATATTTTTCTCAATCAACTATTGTTGCATTGTGATTCCAAAAGTTTATATGTTTTGGAATGATCAATTGATAAACACATTAAATGGTTGATAGCCAATATGGGGCCTTAAAAAAGAATTCACAATGTTTTCGAGTACTTTTGATGTAACAAAAATAAGAAAAGTATTGTTACACAAGAACTAATACTCATAAATTTTTGGTTGTCACGCAAGAACCAAACATAAAAAAATACGTTGCAATCAAATGTATTTCAAAGTACACTTTTCAAAGAAAATAAAGTTATTAAATGATATTATTATGAAAAGTTAAAAGAGAATCAATGCAAAACCAAAGTTCATATAGAAGAAAAAATATTAACTGATGATTAAGGGAATCAATGCAAAGTTGCATCAAGACATGCAACATCTTCAGTTGGGGGGAATGTTGGGCCTCCAAAATGTCATCCTCTTTTACCCTCATTTCCATCATTTTACCATATTCCATAACTCTTTACCATATTCTATAACTCCATAACCCTACATTAATAACCATTTTCATGATCATATGGGTTTAACATTATTATTTTCCAAGTCATTTATTTTAAGTATTTTAAGAGAATTTATGATTCAATATAAGGATATGAACATGTTTTCATATATATCTAAAAGTGGTATGAGTTTTATGATATTGTAGGCCTATTTGAAGATTCTAGAAGGGTCTTATTTGACTACTCAACCACAAATTCGAATTTCAATTCCAACTCTGGAATATTTGTGGAATAATTATAGAAGATTTGGATCATTGACTAAGCACATTCAAAGGAGAAGAATCATGGATGTTTTGATATGTGTCTCCTAAATATGTGTTCTCATATTTTTAGGTAATTGGTTGTAACCACAAAATATAATTGTTGATCCATATTTATTGATTAGTTATCTTGATTTTTTGTATAAATAGGAGTGCATCCTTCATATAAGGGGGTTCCTACGTTCAAAATTCCAAGTTCCATACAAAATATGTAATTTGTAAAGTTATGATAGAGAGGAAGAGAGTTGAATTATTGTAATATCTTTGGAGCTTTTATCCAACTTCATTTTATGGAATACATATTGCCTCTTTGATCTCCAAGTTCTGATAATCGTTCAATGTACTTGTTTAGGAGTGGAGGGCCCCCATCAACCACAGTTTGCACACCTTTTTCATTTTTTGTACATATTGGTAACATTTTTTAATTATGTTATTTCATTTATTTTCATTTTGAGCAAGTGTGATTTTCAATTCAGCAAGTGTGATTTTCATTTTAGGAAAGTGTGATTTCATTTCAAGCAAGTGTGATTTTCATTTTAAGAAAGTGTGATTTCAATTCAAGCAAGTTTGATTTCATTTATGCAAGTTTACTTTAGTTTCTTTTATGTTATTTTGATTCATGTTGTGTTGTTAAGATTGATTCAATTTCTTTATGTTTGGATTGGATTGGATTGATTTAATTTTATTTGTAATTAGTTTCATGTTTATTTTACTAGATTAATATATTCTAAGAAATAATCACCTAGTAATTATATTACACGTATACCTCATCAGTTCATGAACACCAGGTTGAAAATTTAATGATGGGGATTTAACTCACAATTAAATCACCCAACACAAATCAATAGTTAAAGAAGAATGTTTTTATTTGGATTATGGTGTACATGGTTTTGATAAGAAATATTTTAAAAATATCTCATGCTAGAATATCATTTTTTTAATTGGTGGCTCTCTGAATAAGGGAACTGTCATAGCTACATTATGTGCAACCTGTTGTTCATAATTTTTTCTAATAGACATTTCCCATTGGAAATTTTCTATTGCAGATCCTAGATTTATTTTGCTATTAATGTTGTAAATGAAAGGTTGTCAATCTAATTTCCAAAGTGAATTAACAAAGAGTATTGTCAAGTTTAAAAATATGTACTCAACTTGCAATTATATGTTGTCAAGTACTATACTCATTCTACAGTGCTACCAAAGAAATTCATTGTTAGAGGAACAACCATTTTTGGAGGGTTATGCTTTAATGTTAATTTTGGAAGCGGTCTGATAGTTGAAAATTTTGAACACTGTGAGATAATTTCTACATATATATTTCCTAGTGGTTCATAAGCTTATAAGCCCTGTTTGATGATAAAATGCAACATATTATTACCATATAATTCAACCTACATTTTTGGATTTATTGTTAAGGAAGTGCTTAAGGAGTTCTTAAAGTGAGTTTGTGGTTATTTCTTCAAATTGATTGTAGCACCTACTACTCATGTCAATAGGGTCTTGGTGGAAGCATGGGCTTAGTTGAATGAGAGTATGAGTGCATGCTTTTCCTTAATATTTGTTTTCTAAGATATTTATCTATAAGAACCCACATACACCAATCCATGTTCTAGATATAGACCAACAATGAGAAAGGAAGCATATAAGAGTATTCAAGAACCTGTTGGGTGAATATGAATGATAGTCCAAGAACTTCTCAAATCATAACAACAGTTTAGAAACTATCTTCATTTTAGGAAGAGTAAATATTGGTAGCAATCAAGAACATACTTGCACTCCATGAAGTAATAAAAGGGAAAAATATCCATGAGACACCTCTACAAGAAGATTCAAAAGTCTTCTTTGATCACCCTATCCAATTTACCAAAGAGACCAAAGAGTCATGGACTGAATTTGATGGAGTGAAACCAATAGAACTTGAGACTGAGAAATTCTTAATATGCATATCCTCAAATCATTCATGCACTTAGGAAACCAATCATCCAAGGAAGAAGATCTACATAACATGGCAGGGGAGGGCATATAAAGTGGACTAGATGAACAAGAGAACTAGGAACATCATGACTGTATTGAATGTTGGTTCCAGAAAACCATAAGATCAAAGTACCCCTCTATTCTTCAACAACGCTTCTTATGGCATCAACTAGAGTAGCTAGTTCCTCATATCCGAACAATCATTGAGGTATATTTTTCATATTTGGATTTGAGTTTATTTGTGATCCTATTACACACATGGATCAATTAGAAGTATTCCTACACTTGAGGAAAGGTGTCTCTCTTTTCAAGTAGGGAAGGATAGTCAATAAATAAATCAATAAATGGTGCTTATAGTTGATTGGATTAGTTTCAAGTATATCTTAGAAATCCAATTTAGCAATAAGGTGTCATCCTTAGAGATCATTACTTTGTCACATATGCTCAAAATTCCGGCAACATCTCAAACCCAGAATTCCTGTAGCTAGACATCTCCTGTAGGTTTCTTTTGTAGCCTTTTCATTAAGATTAACATACCTCCATCACATTAAAACCAAGCTAGAAAAAAGGAATAAAACCAAGGGAATAAACATTCCAAGTATGCAACATTCATTCACAATATTGGTTGCATGAGGACATGCAATGCCTTAGCCATGGGAGAGAAGGAGATTCATGTAGCAGTCATTTCCAAATTTCTTATAGTAGTCACATGTAGTAGCTTGCACCAAGGACACATTTTCATAGATATTGCAACCAACTGAGGCAAAACAAACAAAAATTGAGACATGGGTTTTGTACTCCACATGGCCCTTTGATTAAGAGGCAAGGAAAGTCTCAAGAAAATGGATAATGATGAGTCTATGAGAATGTATTTAAAGTTAATTTTTTATATTTTCCTATAGCTTCCTGTAACAAATTCATGTTCTAGTAGCGACCGCCAAGGTTGGAATATTTGCGGCAAGTTAGAGAAAAAATTGAAGATATGGGTTTTGTTAAGCATGAGAGTTGTTATTCTTACCTATTATTTCATTAACCCAATAACCTTCAAATAAACAAAAAATCCTTGGTTAAAGTCATTGATCTCTATCCCTATAACATATTTCTTTGTTCCTGCAACAAAATGTCAAAGCATTTTTCAAAGTCAACATTTCTCAGCACTAATCTTTTAAAACAATAGTCAATACACATCAACATTGGTCTCAATCTCAGTACATCACTCAACACTTTATGTTGACTATGCGCAAGTCCTAGGTTCATCTTGAGTGTCAACCAACATGCACCATGTTATAAACACTCTTCATTTCATCCTGAAATACACATCAAAAATCAAAGCAAAGGTAAACTTGCGGTAAAACGAGCTCAATTTTTTTTAATTTGTTGATAATTTAGGAAATAATGATGAAAGGAAGCTATTAGCTTGGCATTCCTATCCTAACATTCATTATTTCTTTGTATCTTTCCTTTTTCCAATATGTTTCACCGCTCATCTCATAACATCATTCTACCATACATCACAAAAACATTCCATGAATCCATTATCCTTCCCACCTTCTCAATCTGAATTGAAGCAAGACCAAACAAAATCAAGGAGGGAATTGATTATTTTGCAACATTGTTTATTGTTATATGATTATATTCATCCCTCAAGCATAGTTATTAGGATCAATAGTCAAATCCACCTTGTTTGGATAAGGACATGCAAAAATGGAGGTGTGGGGGATTTATTGAGTCATCACTTTGTCATCTTTTTCACCACTTAAAACATCCATTTTTATCATTTTACCTCACCTCTTCATTCATTTATTACCATTCTTATAGTATTTCTTCATGAATATACTGCAAC
The DNA here is from genome assembly GCA_000404065.3 of Pinus taeda. NCBI lineage: Eukaryota > Viridiplantae > Streptophyta > Pinopsida > Pinales > Pinaceae > Pinus > Pinus taeda. The sequence continues at coordinate 34,721 of APFE031440049.1, forward strand.
AAGTTCAAAAGTGGTAAGGTAGATAATTTCCATCTATTTCCTTTATTTTTAATGAATTAGATAGTATTTTGGTTGTTTTTGCTAATGACAACTGTGATTTTAGTTCTTGTAGCCAAAGAATCCCAAATTCCTGTAGTTGAATCATTCACAAAGATATGTGCAACCACTTCTAGGAAAATCACAGGGATATGTTTGGTTCCCCATATGCCCAACATGGTTCTACTTGCCTTGGAATGCACCCAAGTCACACATGTGAAGGTATAGAATTTAATTAATTTCTTTCTCTAAATTTTTAACAATTTTTCAAACAACCAACTTTTGCCTTGATTTTAGAGCCAACAAAGAAGAATCTCAAAGGAGTAAAAAATGGATTTCATGTGTAGCATAGAAAACTAATATGGAGGTTGTTTTGGAAAATTAAAAATGGCTTGGGAGTTATGGCTAGATCTTTAAGGCCAATATGGCCAAATTGTAGTTATGCCCATAATTGGTAAAAAGTAAAAATTAGTGCTCAATTTGGAAAAAAGGATGAATTGTTATTCTCCATATTTCCTTTGGGATTCTATAGTTTTGATTACTTTGTACTTAAGGATATTGACCTCCTCGTTGACTTGTGACTCTCTCAAATAAGAAAATATTGTTGTAATTGTTTCTCCAAGAACAATATGTTGTTAGAATGTTGTTGTATATTATTGGGATTTGTTAAGAGTGATATTTTCTCCTTTCTATATGAATAAGTGGAAGATCTAGACTGTAGAGGGGTAATACTTAGGGAGAGGCTATCAGTTTGATACTCTGATGATTTTGTACTCTATTTTATTATGGAGTATAATATGTGTTTATGCATAACCATTCGTTGATTTCCTAATTCTGTAAGCATGCTGCAAACCCACTTTTAAGAGAAGGCAAGGCACCCTTCATTTCAGAAATAGTGCCTACGACATGTATATTTTATGTGATAGCTAAATTTAATTACTCTGTGTTTTACTAGTATCATAGAGTTTGAACGTTTTGCTGCAAGTGTGATACAAATCAGTATTTAAAGCATGGATTTTTTATTTAGATTATGTTTTGCATGGCTTTACCAAGGGATGTTTAACAAATATCCCATGTTGGACAATCATAGTTTAATTATTGGCTCTTCGAATAGAGGAATTGTCATAGTTGTTGTCTGTGCGACTTCTTGCTCATCAGTTTTGCTAATAGACATTGATCATATGAAATGTTTTGTTGCAGATCTTAGCTTTATTTTCATGAACCAAAGGTTGTCAAACTAATGTGTAGAGTGAACTAAGACATATTATTGTCGAGTTTAAAATGTTGTACTCAACCTACAATGTTATAAATTGTTGTCAAGTATTGTACTCATCTTGCAACGTGACCTTAACAATTCATCGTTATATGAGCAACCATTTTCTTAGGGTTATTCTTTGCTTTTAATTTTGGAAGTGGTGTGGTAATTGAAAATTTTTGAACACTTTGAGAACAACTTTGCATATATATTTCCTACACTTCATAAGCTTACAAGCCTCTGTTGATGATAAAATTGTTGGCTACATGGGGCCTGACCCAGGTTTAGCAGTGAGTTTAGCCAAACAAATCTCGGTACTACCGGCACATTCGGCAACAGTCCGTGGAATGCGGACTGAGGTCTCACCCAAGGTAGTATGGGAGGGTACTGGAACTAGGTTTCCGCACCCTAGAGATGTCTCGATGAAGGTTCTGGAAGCACACAATCCTAACTTGCGCGCTGCGCTGCAACTTTCTATCCTTCGCAACTTGTATGCTCCTTGGTGAACATAGTATTATCTCGATCTCGATCTCTATCATGTTGATATATTAATGCTTTGACTTATTTTGTGTGAGCCCAATGTTCTTATTACTTATTTACTTTCAGATAAGTGCGCATAGCCAAAACACATATAAATGCATAAAGATAAGCAGCTTATTGTAATCCAGATCTACCAACAGATGCACAATATTTTTAATCAACTTATCATTATTAATCAGCCTTTTCAAGTTCAGTACATTATAGACCCAACTTCGCCCTATGCACTCAGTTGTAGGGGTTCGTGCACTCAGTTGTGGGCTCTACTAGGCCTCTGCGCACTCAGCTGCAGAGCCTCTACCTACTCCTACGACCCAAAACACTTCAGATTCACTCCTATCATCTAATCATGCCTTTGTGTCTAGCTATTACTTCTCAAAACTATCAAGACTAACTTTTACACTTAGATCTTCGCTCTATTTATAGACACTTTATATTAAATTACATTATTTTAGGGCAGACAACCCTAGACTCTTGTGCTCCACGCCCACATTTCATGGGGTATTTAAATTACATTTGACCAAAACTTGGTCTTCATGCCCCCAAAAACATGCTATGTGGGGATCCGCTGCCCAACAGGCCCCCAACACAATCATCATGACTCATCCTGAGTCACTCGGCTGGTGTAGTGATCTTCACGCAGAGTCCATCCAGCAGCTTCTATGCTTTGCATAAGCTCGCATCAGATCATGTTGTCATCGGCTGGATCTGCTCCATTTTTGCTTTTGAATCCTCTGCGTCTGACTTGATTCTTGATTTTGATGTCGGCTTCTAGTACCTGTGTTTATACTCCCGCACCCTTATCTGGCTTCTCAGGTCGGGAGGACTATACTTTGGTCATTTAGTCAAACAGCTAGCCCGCCCATGTAGGGTTCTCCATTAAGTTTGACAAGCTGGACTGCACCTCCATCTGTGACCTCTTTTACTACGTATGGTCCTAACCAATGCATTATGAATTTACCAGGAAATTTTTTGAACTTACTGTCATATAGAAAAACTAAATCATTTACCTTGAATGTGCACAACTTGATATGGCGATCATGTCAGGCTTTCTCGCACTATTTCTATATCTGCTGATGGAATCCTGCCAGAAACCATTCTTCCTCAAGTTCTTCTAGTTGTGCGAGTCTCTCTTCTAAGGCTTCGCATTTCGACATGCCTGTAAGTGTTGCTATTCGCAAACTGGGTATGATGTATTCCAATGGCATGACTGCTTCCGTGCCATAGACTAACCTGAAAGGTATCTGACCCGTCAATTTTTTGCATGTGGTTCTATATGCCGATAATATGGCAGGGATGTGCAGATCCTAGTCATTTCACTGCGTGTTACATACCTTGGTTAGGCAGTCTCTAGAATTTTGTTGAATGCTTCTACTGTCCCATTAACTTGTGGATGGTATGATGTACTTTGGTGATGATACACTTGGAACTCCTCGGTGAGTGCGCTGATGGTTTCATTTAGGAAGTGTGTTCCGTGGTCACTCATTAAGATCTTTGGGCACGCAAAATGTGTCAACACGTTGCTGAACAAAAATTTTGTAGCCATAGTGGCCATGCAGTCCTTAACCGACTGTGCTTCTACCCATCAAGTCAAGTACTTTGTCGCGGTGATGATGTAGCACGCACCCGTCTTTCCTTGAGGTTTGATTGGCCCCGCAAAGTCGATTGCCCATTTTTCAAATGGCTACAATATCATCTATGGATTGAGTGGTATCTCATCCCTTCATGATGGTTTTCCAATCCTTTGATAGATGTCGTAGGCCCAATAGTGTGCTTTTGAATCTTGGTGAAGGGTTGGCCACCATAGCCCAGCGCAAAGAATCTTCTGTGCCGTCGCATGTCTAGCATAGTGTCCTCCTGCAACACCCCCATGTGCTTCCATGAGGATCTGTGCGCATTCAAATTTTGGTACATATCTACACAATATCTCATCGTTGCCCATTTTGTAGAGGTGTCCCATGATGACAGAAAAGTCTGCCGCGTGCACCACCAATTCCTTCTTCTGCTGAATTGAATACAACTTCGGCATGATCCTGTGGTTAGAAAATGGATTATATCTTTAAAATGGTCGTCTGCGACATGCACTGCAAAGAGCTGTGCATCAGGTAGTCCCTCCTCCAAACTTGTTGGCTCATCGCCTGTCTCAATTCGTGATAAGTGATCTGGTCCTGCATTTAAGTGTCCTGGCTTGACGATGACCTCAAAGTCATATTCTTGAAACAATAACAACCATCTGCATATGTACCCCCCCAACACAGGCTTGTTCACCAAATATTTCAACACGGAATGATCGGTATACATCTTGAAGTGCCCACCAAGTAAATAGTGTCGATATTTCTGGAGCACGTAGACCATTTCCAACCCTTCACGCTCAGTAGTAAAGTAGTTCTTCTTAGCTTTGGACAATTGCCGGCTCATGAACGCGATCTAGTGATCCACGCATTCTGCACCTTCCTACGTGAGTACAGCTCCCAGCGCAATACATGACGCATCAACATGTACATGAAATTCCATGTCCCATTTTGGGAAGACCAAGATGGGAGTGGAGGCCAATTTCTCCTTAATAACATCCAAAATTTTCAGACAACCATCATTCCAACAATATGTAGTGTCCTTTTTCAATATTTTTTCCATTGGCGCTGTTATTTGGGAATAGCTCTTAATAAACTTTCTATAATAACCCATGTGCCCCAAAGTAGCGCATACCTGTTTGACACTTCATGGCACCTCCAAATTCAGAATAACAACAATCTTCGCAGGGTCCACCATTAGTCCTTGTTTGAAAACCACATGACCTAGCAAGTTTCCAAAGGGAACGAGGAACGTTCACCTTTTAAGGTTCAGCGCAATCTGGTGTCCATGGCAAGTATCCAACATCAAACGTAAGCTCATTGTATGGTGTTTAACTAATCCAAAAATAGTCTAATCATCCAGATAGACCTCCAAGAACTTGTGGATGTATTCTTTGAATGTAGCCACCACTATGCACGAAAATATTGATGGCTTGTTCTTCAGTCCAAAGGGAATAACAGTGTATTGAAAGCAACCCCATTCTATTGTGAAGGTTGTATTGATCCTATCTTTCAGCGCGATCTTGATCTGATGGTACCTGAAGAAACCATCCGTGAATGAGTATGCTTCCTAACTACCCACATTCTCCAATACCTCATCTGTGAATGGTGTCGGGAATGGATTGTGAACACAGGCTTCATTAAGCTTCCTAAGGTCCAGACATATTCTAATTTCACCCTTCTGTTTTTTCTCATGCACTACCATAGGACTCACCCAGTCGGATTCTTCCACTAGTTCAATAATTCCAGCTGTGAGCATTTTGTCTAATTCATCACGGACCTTTTCTTTATACTTTGGATTCAAGCAATACAGTCATTGCTTAACTGGCTTCGTGTCAGGTTTTAGGGTGATCCTCATCATCCTTAAGTCACCAATGATCCCCTTTAAGTTCGTGATTTTGGTCGGGAACAAGTCTTGATATTCACGAAGTAACTCAAAGACCTTATCTATCGTAGCATCATCCCAATAGTCTCCAAGTTTCACGTACTTCAGCTCTGCTTCTATGCCAATGTTTACCTACTTCATTTTTAGTGGTGTAGTGACATCGAGATCCTCAATTGATAGTCCTCAAACCTCACGACAACCTTCGGTTTCAGGAATATTAATGTTTCAGCAGTCGTCCTCATCCTCCTCTACCTGCATGTTATAACATTCTAGGGCACTGCTTAACTGAGCCGTCCATGCTAGTTGAATCACTTCTAGTGGCTCCTATGGTATTTTGAAGATGGATGCTTTCACTGCTTGTAGTGCGTCATCAACAGTATTCGACCATCAGTCTTCAAATGTGAATGTCAAAAAAAATCCCTCGCACAACACATCCCACTCACTCATACCATGTTGGAGTTCTATCTCAGTATACCAGTTCATGGGTATGACATCTAGGGTATGGTAGAATAAATGTACCCATTTAGGCTATGGTTTTTCTCTGTAGGCCTTGGTCCATTTCACGAGGTGTGTGCATGGGTCATCTTTTCAATCATATTTATCATCTATCCGTAGTTGCAGTTTCCCAAAACGTAGGTGCATCATCCTTTTACATCTGCACTAGTTCTAAAAACTTCCTTGGTGTGTTCCCCACCAGCGTGCAGGTGTTGTGTGCAGTGCCCACTTCAACGCATCAAACCGCTGTTGTTCCGGTATTGTGCTTTCAAACATGCTCAAGAATTCATCCACTGTGGTCAATCCATCATATGTTGGTAGATCTCGGGCCTGTGTTGTGATGCAACGCAGTGATCTAATCATTGTGTTGCAATTTAGTTTTGTTACTTCATTCAACCGATTGTGCCAGTGCTCATCTTCTTCATCTGAATTCGAGGTGCAGGAACTTGTGCGCTCCCATGAGATCCTTCCATCTGCAGTCGGATTCACCCAATCCTGATCTCGCGTAGTTATCTTGTAGATACAATCCAGCTCATCGTCGCTTCCATCGTCACATATAGGTTCATTGTACTGCACTCCTTTGGCTGGGTCTAGTGGAACTACTATGTGTAGGGACTTTTTCTCAAAAACCATCTTCCTCTTCTTCAAGTTGATGACTCCATTCATATCAGTCACTCAATCTATTCCTAACAACGCGGGATAAGGATTGTTGTCATCGACAATCTCTATCACTTCAATGTCTGTCTGTGTGCTCGCACCTTCAATATCAACTGTCACTCCTTGCAACCTTCGCATGGGCACGATCTTTTGTTGGTTCACCATTCGTAATTGAATAGGGGACCACTGCAACGTAGGCCTACCCATGTGTTCCTAAGTTTGCTTAGGTAACACATTCGCGTCTGACCCTAGGTCTAGGATAACTTGATCCATTTCATATTCACTAATCTGTGATGTCAATCTCATTTCCCTCCCGGCCCGCAATGTATGCTTTCCCAGTTTTTGGACTAAGCGTGGTTCTCCTGACCCCGCGCACCAAGTGATCAGCTCTTGTAGTCCTTTAACTTCCTTATTGTTGTGCAACAGCTTCATGCATGTCTCCAAAAAGGTAGTAAGCATGAAAGGATCCATTCCTTTCTTTGGTTGATCCTTACTACCTGAAGTGGAGGCCTCTGTGAAGCTCTTCTTAGCTTCCATAAATGTCTCCTTTGTGTGTTCTAAGTTGAACTCAGGTTCCTTTGCAGGAGCCTTGCGAACCCATGTATCTTCCTCAGGCTACTTCTCCTTATCTTTGCTTGTGTTCGCACCACTTCTGAGCATCATGTTCATGTTGGGGTCTTCTTCGTGGGGTTCAAATCTCATCATTTGGATATTTTGGGTCAGAGGAGGTTGGAGTACTCCTTTCTCGTGCATTTTTTTGATCAATGTAGGCTAATCCACTGGTTTATGATCAAACTAACCACCATACGAACAAGATACTCTCATTGGGTTGGTACAATTGCAGGCGTAGTGCCCTGGTCCCTCGCAATTTTAGCAAATCAAATATCTGCGACCCCTTCCTAGTCCCATGCCACCTTGTCCTTGACCTCATCCCTGAAATGCAACGCGTGCCATCCCCGCAGCTGGGTCTAGGGCTCACATTTTTGTCTACATCCTATAAGCTGGGGTTCAATCCATCATTAGCTCGTAGCTGTGACAAGTGCGCTTGTCGTGGCCTACCGACCTATAGAAATTACAGAATAGCTGCTATGAAGTCTGTGTATACTTCTGCAACAAGTGACAATTATTTGTCGTGTGTTTCCTCCTATTTGACAGATCGCACACCATAACACGAGTGGCGCACTCGGCCTTGCCTATGCTTCTGGTCTCAATGGCATTGGTCCCCCTCTTGCCAAGTAGTTCATGAATACCAGACAATGGTCCTTGTCATGGCCCTAGCCTTTGCATTTTACGCACCATACTTCTTCACGCGCCTCTAGCCACGGTGCCCTATCCTACTTCAAAATTTTCATCTCCAAGCATAGATTCTATAGTTGCACATGGATTTGTTGAAATCCCAACCTAGGGTCTTGTATCAGGGTCTCATGCAACCTCATCACCATTTCTAATGCTTCAGCCTCGGTTGAAAGCTTATGCTATAACAACACTGTCCTTAGGTGCAGTGTTAGAGACGCCATAAACCATGCATAGTGTTGTGCATTTGTGAGCATCATATTAGCCTCGCAGATCATACTCTTTAGTCGCTGATCCCGATCCTGGGGGTCTCACCTGGGAGCATCACAATCTCTTTAAACCCAATGATTGACTGTGTCTCGAACTTTGGTCAGTTAAATTCTCTGTTCAACGCATTCTAGATCTTTGCTATCCCTGCGTTCGGGTGGTCATTAGAGTGTCTAATATACCACGTCAATGCGCGATCCTGTAGCGCGCTCACCAGTGTAGCCTTCTTAATGTTGTGATCTGTGACCCCTTGTGCTTCCCATACTGTTCTTAGCATGAACCAGAACTGGCCTGGATCCTCATTCCCTATTCCTCTGAATTTACATATACACGTAGTGATCCAACCACCTTTTCTCAAATAACTGTGAACTTATGTTTTCCTGTGTCGCAAACTCATGAATCTTTTTGACCACCCACTCTTCAATTTCCTTATTTTTTGGGTTCCAATGGCACAACATCAGACATCCCTTAGGCAGATCATGGTCCCAACAACAGAACCATTTGTTGGCTATGTGGGGCCTGACCCAGGTTCAGCAGTGAGTTTAGCCAAGCAAATCCCAGTGCTACCGGTCCTTTCGGCAACAGTTCGCAGAGCGCAGATTGAGGTCTCACCCGAGGTAGTATGGGAGGGTGCTGGAACCAAGTTTCCACACCCTACGGATATCTCGATGAAGGTTCTAGAAGCACGCGATCCTAATCCGTGCACTGTGTTGCAACTTTCTATCCTTCGCAGCTTGTGCGCTCCTTAGTGAACATAGTATTATCCCAATATGATCTCTATCGTGTTGATATATTAGTGCTTTGACTTAGTTTGTGTGAGACCAACGTTCTTATTACTTATTTACTTTCAGATAAGTGCGCATAACCAAAACACATATAAATGCATAAAGATAAACTAGTTATAGAAATCTAGATCTACCAACAGATGCACAATATTTTGAATCAACTTATCTTTATTAATCAACCTTTTTAAGTTCCGTACATTACAAACCTGACTCCACCCTGCACACTCAGCTGTAGGGGTCCACGCACTTAGTTGCAGGCTCTACTAGGCCTCTGTGCACTCAGCTGCAGAGCCTGTACCTACTCCTACAACCCAACACACTTCACATTTGCTCCTATCTTCTAATCATGCCTTCACATCTAGCTATTACTTCTCAAAACTATTCAAACTAACTTTTACACTTAAAGCTTCGCTCTATTTATATAATCCCATGGTTCGCAAACCATGGTTAGGCCGACACACTTTATATTAAATTACATTATTTTAGGGTGGACAACTCTAGACTCTCGCGCTCTATGCCCACATTTCGTGGGGTCTTTACGTTACATTTGACCAAAACTCGGTCTTCAATCCCCCAAAAACATGCTATGGGGGGATCCACTGCCCAATATAAATGTAATGGAATTATTACCATATAATTCAACCCACAAACAAAGAGTATGTAAAATCATCAAATCCTTATATATACTTCAATAAGAACCACAATATTGGTATGAAAACTTAATTACAAGCACTTTAATCTTGATGATGCAACTCTATTTTCTAAGAAACTTGGAAAAAATATGACGTCTCTTGTAGTGTGTATAGATGATTTATTAATAACAAGGAATAACCAAAGCTATATTTCATCCATATGGGACAAATTTGGGACATCTTCATTGCTACATGGACATTGAAGTGACCCAAAATTTTGAAGTACATATTCGTTTACCAAAAGAAGTACATTAGAGAATTGAATAGGTTTGGCATGGTTGAATGTAATATTCTCTCTTTTCCAATGGTGCATAATTTGAAGCTCACATGAAAAGAAGGAAATGGATTTAAGGATGCAACCAAGTTCAAATTAACTATGGGAATATTTATTTTCCTTACAACCACGAGCCCATATATTTCATTCATCATTGAGATTCTTTCTAGGATCATACAAAATCCTTGTGAAGGAAATTGGCTTATTGCGAGGACAGTTATAAATTACTTACAAGGAACACAATAATTTGGAGTCAAATATTATAAGGTGGATGAATTCAAACTAGTTGGGCATTCAGATGCACTTTGATCGGGATAAGGAGAATGTAATTTATACTTTAGTGTACATCTTGAGTATTGGATTAGAAATTATATCATCTAGATCACATAAACAATCCATTCCATTATATTCCACCATAAAGGTAGAGTATGTGGTTGCTATAGAAGTGATGTAGGAGATTATTTGGCTCAAGAATGTACTAGAGGATTTGTAGGAGAAACATGTGAATGCTACACCACTTATGTTTAATAACACTTTTTTGCAATCAAGCTGGTTAAGAATCCTAGATTCCATGATTGAACTAAGGGCATCAACACAAACTTCCATTGATTCAACATCATGTAGAGGCTAAGACAATTCAACTTACACATTGTTCTATGATTAATAAAATTGTAGGCATCTTCACCAAAGTGCTTGGAAGAGAAAAGTTTTAAAATATCCTTAGACTTACAAACACCCCTTCACATTAAGAAGGGAATGTTTGATAATTGATTCTTGGGATTATGGTATTTTTTTAATAGTGTTGTAAATAGTAAATTAGGAATATGAACAATCATAGGTGAATGTCAAAATCACTAGTTGTTTTGGAAGAAGTAACCAAGCATCATCTCCTCTATATATTTATGTATGGATCATATTAATGAAAAAGACACAATCTATATAGTTATTTAATCCTTATGCTTGACAACACCTACTCCTTTAGGCTCTATATGGTGTAGTTTATCTTCAATTCCCAAATGAATGAGCAGTGTCCTTGGCCCTATTGAATCCATATTGATTCAATGACCATCACTGCATCTGGGTCATGCAATTAAATAGGGTTGAATTGAAATGGTATAGTTCCATAATTAAGTTATACATGCTTGTGGATTAAGCAACATGGGCTTACTTTTAGAGATTGTTGATGGGAGGATTAAAGAGGATATCTATATGTTGTCCAATAATGATGTATTTTGGATGAGGAAGCGATATAGTCTTTTCACTATTTGACCCAGTTGCTTGTGTGTCCTAGTGTACTTGCTATTCTTTCATTTGCGTCATGTAGGTCTTAGACTACTACCAAGTTGTCCACTACCTCTCTAATTATATCTCTAACAACCATTGTTCCTTTCTTTTCTGCTAGACATAAAACCATATTTAGATATCCAACCATGCTTTCGGGAATATAAATATTTGATTTCCATGCACTTATATGCTGTTCTAACATCATTTCTTATACATGTAATGGAATTGGGTATATATATTATAAAGGAAGTCAGGCTTAGTAGATCTTTTGATAAATTTTTTTGAATAGATCTAATGCTATATGATGATCATTTGGATATAGTAAATATCTCACTAGTCCCATAAAGTATAGATGTCTCCTAAGGCTTCTTGGGAACTTCTTGTTACTCTATTGGATTTTTTCTATATTGATATTCTTAGATCTAATATAGTGCCTTATTCTAAATTTTCGTTTTGTAAGAAAATTATGGCCAACCTCCCTCTCTATCTTTTTCAGCTATTTGATTTTTTCTACCTCAATTTCACTATGCATTCCCCCGATATACTAAGATAGAAACTTCATTTCTTAATGCTTGATATCTTGGAACTATCCCTTAATGATTCCGTTTTGTTTGTGTTCCCATATTATTTTTCTTCATAGCAACATTTGTTTCTCTTTACTTGTCTTCCAACTTGGTTAATTTGGAAGTTTGTCATCCTCTTCCTCCTCTTTCTTTGTGCTTTTTTAATCATTATTTTTCGTTTTGCTACCACCCTAGAAGAGGCTAGAGGGTTTAAGACACTATAATAATTAGGATAAAGATCAAAGTTCATAGCAAGTGAAAATAAGTGTGGAAGGACAAAGTTGGCCCAAGAGGACATAGAACAAGAAAGAAGTTGAAGGGAATAGGCGAAGATGGGCTATAAAATAGTTAATTATTAAAGAGAGTAAAGAGAGAGTAAACTATGAAAAAACACACCACAAATATAAAAAAATAAATTAAAAAGTAATAACATATAAATAAAAATAAAAAATTATATATCATATCTTTAACTTGAGTCAAATTTCTAGCAACACTTTCCTTCAAAGATTAAAAGTAAATTAGTTGTAAGAATATTTTCCTTACAAAAATAAAAGGAACTAGTCTAGCACTAAAGTTGACTAGGAATGCAATCCCCCTTTCCCATTGCTAATACATATACATTTTATCATATCTTTTTTCTAAGAATATTACGAGGATAATTTCTTATTAAGATATTTTAATATTATTTTTGAATTTTATATATTAATTTAGATTTATTTTGATCTTAGATTTATCAATTTTTGAGAAAAATCAATCTCTTAAGATGTAAATCTTTCTTAAAAAAGTTGAATTTATAAATTAAATTAGATTTAAAAAAATTAACTCACATTCAATAAATTTATGATTAAAGTACATCTAAATTCATTTAATAATTTTTATAAAATAAAAATATTTTAATAGTAATCACTTTTTATAAATGATTGCAACTACGTTTTAATATTATAAACAAGCCACATCTTGTTTATCAATAACTTTTTTTTAAAAAGAAAATAGCCAATGGGAACTAGCGACCTTCCATTTACTAATTTAAAAAAAAAAAAAATAGTTAATGGGAACTAGGGACCTTCCCTTTAATAATTAAAATACATTATTTTACTTTTAGTGAAAAACTTTATGACACAAAATAGGTTGAAGTAGCTATCAAAAAATGACATAAACCAAACTTACTGTTGGCATTAAATGCCTGCTACAGTCGAGGCAGAGCTATTCCTTGTTTAACCATGGCACCAGAAAACATTCTAGTCATTCTTCCCCTATTTCATTGTGCTTTCCCTCCGCAGGTGGAAGAGCCAACTGAGAGAACTAGCACAGGGCGCCGCTGCTAGATTGTGTGCTGCCTTGACTTGGGCAATGGTTACCACCATTCCCATAAAAATCTTTGTAACTCGGCTCTTGTCCTCTAGCATTTTGTAACCTCTGCGTAAAATTCCTCTGTCTATTCTCCTTCTACTTCCCCTGACTCTTTCTCGGCTCCTATTTCCACCATGGTTCACCACCGCATGGGTAGCAGACGCGGTCGCACGCGAGGAGGTAGCTCTCGCTCCCCGGCTCTACATTGACATAATTTGGTTTCCCCGGCTTCCTCTGCTGAAAATCCCGAGTATTCGAATGCTAGAAGTGGTTGAGGTAGAGCAGGCCTCCACTGCTCTAGTCGCAAAGAGGTAGTTATTCACACTGCACCCTTTCCTCTGCCTCTGCACCAGGTCCCTCACACGATGCAGTTCCGTTTCCCAGCTCTCTGAACTGCCCGGTCATTGTTGCCACCGTCTCAATCTCCATCATAGAAGAGATAGAGCAGCACATCCCCATGACAATTTCCATGGAGGAGATGCACAGGGCTAGTCCAAGCCGGAACATAGGCAACGACAAAGAACAAGGTGGTAATGGTGGTCGGAACAAACGGCATGGGAAAGCCATTGCTGGAAGCTCGCATGATGACTTGGGCCTTCAAAGTGACATGTAGGCCGTGAAAAGCTGCATGGAGGACATGTCGGGCCCGTAGCTGGAAGTCGACAGTAGGGAGGGAGGTCATCAGGCGGCGGGACGTGGCGAGGCGGACAACTCGGATGACTAGGCTTGTCTTATTGTGGAGGAACCTGCCACGGAGGAATTTGTCATGCGTGTCACGTTTGCCAGGTGGCACTTCTCTTAGTTCTTGGTTTATTTCTGTCTTGTCTTATGTGGCCTCAGAGTTTTCTGAGTGCTGGCGGTCCAGTCCAGACAAACTGTTGTTTTCTGGGTGGTTTTGTGATGTTGTTTTTTGATAGGGTAGTCTCTTCAGAAAACTGTGGTTAAATCTATTGTCTTTTTGGACTTCTTTTTCTCTTTTAGACTGGTTTCCCCTCTGTTGGGGCAGTCTCAGACAATGTTCATGGCTGCATGCTGATTAAGGTCGGGTCCCTTTATAGCCATGAAACTCTGTAACTACTTTTTGTATTATACCAATAGATTAATCTTATTTAGAAAAACAGAAAAAAAGAAAAAACAAATTGAGTTATTTTGGATGGTTGGGTAGAATGGTTGTTATGATAAATATTGTTATAATAACTAAGTACTTACAAATATTATTATATTGACCCTCTCGCTTCCCCAAACTCAAAAAAAGGCAAGAAAGGATAATTTATGTTTATATATATATTATTTAGTTTATATTCTTTTTAATTATATAGTTACTCTAGTATCTATTATACTTAGTATTTAATTTACATTAAATTTGTTAACTTTATATAATTAATTTTTTATGGTATATTATTTGTGTTTTTTGTTGATGAAAACAATTTTCATTAGATTTTCAAAATCTTACAAAAAGATTTTCCAAAGGTCATTCTCTTTTGGCCTGAATCTGACCATATTTGTTGGTCATAAGAGAATGATGATTACAACCAACCATTTTCTAGAAACCATAAACTTTCACAAAAACATACTCATTTAGGCTCCAAAAAACAAGCAAAATTTTACATAACCAATAAGCATTATAAATTATCAAGAGGGACTCTAAAATGACCAGCTTCATGAACACTAGAGGGAGGAGGTTTCCCATGCATATGGAACTCAAGGTGCTCAATTCTAGCCTCAAGCCTATCCAACCGAGTGTGAAGATGTCATTGATTTTGCCGAAGGGAGGCAAGACGATCAAGCTTATCCCATTAGGCTTGTTGAATGTCCTCCACAAAGCTCAAGGACTTGGTCTGCTACTCCTGCATTTTCCTGCACATATCCACTATCATGGCCATAATTCAATTAACCTCATAGGCTATAAATTCTAGGCTAGGGGGTGCCATCATAGATAAAGGAGCTGGCTACACCTCCTGAGAAATTTCTCCTTCCTACACTGCATCATCACCGTCCTCCTCAACTACTCCCCGAGGATGATCACCCAGCCCTGACAAACCTCTCTGCAGAGCCTCAACCTGTTTCACATGTCAACGTTGCATAATTCTCCAAGAGGTCACCAATTTAGATTAGCTATGCTACAAGAGATACACACTCCAACTGTGCACCCAAGGTGCCTACCCAACTACACGAAAGAAACCACCCAAAGGATTGCTACCCAACAAGACCGACACCCACTTACTCTCCTAGCTCCCTGACAGCCCACAGGCTAGCCATGGGGGTAAATACCAATCTCCCACCTTAGGCTTACAACCTCGAGACAACACCTTCAACCCATTAACCCCATATACCCACAAAGTCCCAAGGTGCCACCCAACACACCCTGATAGGTCAACATAGGGAAAGTTTACTTTCACCCACTAGGCAACAGAGGCATTATTTACACCCACATAACAAGACACCCAACTACCATAATGCATGAACAATCCAAAGAACAACAACCCAACTCTTCTCACACTTTCCCAGTGCTGAGACAAGAATTGAACGACGAGGAAGATGAGCTCACCTCAAGGGCACATGAGAAATTTTCCCTCGTCGTCAACATGACAGAGACACCACACACACTCATAGAACCAAACACATGACTATTACAAAGCACTAGCGATAGAAAAACAAAAATGACAACACTTCACCCACCAAGCCCAAGACCGGAACGAGAACAATGTGATGATGGAAATGAACTTACCCCCACAACATACGAAAGAGCCACCCCAATTGAGAAAATTTGCTTAAATGACTTCACTATTATTGGTCCATGGTTCCAGATAGACACTTACAGAGAGTACCTAAGGAGCCTAAGGACTCGTTTTCACGAGACAAATTCAAGTTCAAAAAAATTTCACTTTTGCTCTAGAGCATCCTAGAGACCAGCCTCAGCCCACATAGTCCCCCACTTTAGCTTGTATGCGTATCCCATCGACCGATTGAAGCAAACCAACACCACTCTCACCTTAGCAAAAAGTTGAAGGCCTTTCTGCTCGAATTTTTTAGAGGCGCTCGTGCGCCAACAACAAATGGTATCCATGCTCATTGAGAATGCTCCACATTTAAGATTGGGAACCAATCCTAAACCCCATCCCATCATTTGTACAAAGCTCTGTTACTCGAAACAAAAGTCTAATATCTTATATAATTTAATTAAAAATAATAATTAAAAATAATAAAATTTCAATAACATAAATAATAATATATATTTTACTTTTTTATATATAAAAATAATTAAAAAATATAATATATATAAAACTTAATAATTATTTAAAAATATCTATATATATAATATATATATATATATATATATATATATATAATAATATATAATTTATATCTCTAAATATGGAGTGGAAAATATTTTTTTTCTATAAAACACGATATTTATTAATATTCTAATTTATAATCCAATTATATCTTTATAATTAGTAATTAAATTAAATTATATTTACTATAAAAAAAATATTTTGTATCCATTATATCATATTTATAATGAATATCCATTTACAATTTTTTTATAATCAATATAGAGTTTGACTATATAAAATTTAAATAAATATGAAAAAATATTATAGCCAAAATCATATATTATAATAATCAATAGATTAAATTTACTGATAATTTATTCGGATTATAGATTTAGAGAGTATTTGAGAATTTCATAATCAAAATAAATTTTAACAAGTTTATCTGGATTGTAGTTTCCAAAAATATCCCAGAATTAACTGGATCATAGTGATGTTAATTGTTTGACTTATCTTGATTGTAAATCCAAAAAAATCCTAAAATATTAGATGGACAACAATAAAATCAAGTGTTTGACCTTACTACTGTCCATACAAATCTAAGGGTTTTCATACCCAAAAACCAAGATTGAAATTCAGTGTTTTTGATTAGTCATAAGGCTAAATGGGATGAAATTTATTGGACTCATTTTTCAATTTAAACATGGCAACACAAATTCTATATGCTTTTTATTTTTACATTTTCTTTAGCATTACATGCATGCGCACCTTTCCTAGTCACAAAGATTAAAGAAAAAACCTGGAGCGATGTGATTTCTTAATTCACACCTTTATGTAGAAAGGAAGGCCACACAAGAAATTGATGCCATTGAATAGAAGATGAAAGAGATACCAAGAGTTGTGTGACCACAAAAGCAGAATTTCCTCCCGCTTGTGCTGTAAAATTTGAGAAAATCTATTAAAAAACAAGAAATGACCACACAGAAACAATCTACCACACAAGATAAAGTTTAGAAAAATTGGAATCATACCAAAACCTAACCTGAACACAATTTGTGAAACAAAAAAAGGTTAAAAGGATGTCATAAATTTTGTATATATACACTATTTAAACATAATTTCAGTTAATTTATCTAGCAAAATACATGTCAATTGAACTTCCTCAGGTTAATTTTAGCTAAATTACCATCACTTCTAGTTTCAAGTAATTTTTTTATTTACAACAACTAAATCTATTCCAAAATATATTCTAACATGACAGTGGAAGGATGAACAATGAGGGGGTGTTTTATCTAATTGCTTTCATTGACAAGAAAAAGAGAATCCTTATGTGGATTGTAGATTTGGGGAATATCCTAGAATCTAATAATCGGGAGAGGGTTGAATTGTTTTACCTCTCTCCTCACTGTGAGATTCTAAGATATTCCTAGAAACTACAATGGACATAAGTTCATAACCAGAAAAGAGGCACTTGACTTTCAAACCCATTATTTGCAATTTATTTTCGAATCTAACCTACAGTCCAATGATTGATTTATTTCTTTTTAGTTGTGTTTATTGAAAATCATATCATTTCTATTGAACTGATAATATTGAAAAATAATAAACTAATCATTGACTTATTTCATTTATGGAAGTACATGAATAAATATCTTACATGTTCAAGGATAATATGGAAAGACAATAAACCAATCATTGAATTTATGAAACTAAATGAATTTCAAGAATTCCAGGAGAAGACACCAAAGTTCTACAAAAGGATCAAATTTCATCATTTTCCTCTGCATTATTACCATTTGAGATTCCATCCAAATCTAGTGAAGGCACAAGAGTATCACAAATAACATTCAAAGCTTCCTTTTGAGATTCTGAAAACATCTTGTTCTTGTAATTAAGTATGCCACATATTGATGATGTTGGACCTGCCAACATTCAGGGGATCTACCTAATATGAAGTCCCAACTAGACCCCACACCATTTGGAGTAGGATTCCCAATAGTGGGTGGTAATTTTATGCGTTGACTGCGAAAATGCGTAGAGGGAAGTATGATAAATTTGGTGAGGGAAAGTGTGTGACCCTACAGAGAGTCAAGTGTGATGCATGAAGGTTCCAATACATGAAGGGAAAAGGAAGTGCACCCCTTGGAAGCCTGTAATATTATGCAACTTGAAAGGAACATATGAGGGAAATGACATCACAAGTTAATATTTTGAATAGTCCACATGTTAAAGTGATGAGTTAATACAACAACACAACAAGATTTGTACAAATGAAAATGAAATAGTTCATAAGCATATGCATAAATTGAATACCATACATTGAAAACACAACAAGAATAGTCCTACTATATTCACAACATATGCATGAAAGTGTGTTGGATCTAATTTTATTATTATTATTGAAAGTTCCATTCATACATACACCATTGACGACCACTAGCCCCAATAGTGGAACACTGCAATCAAGAACACTTCCTCCTCCAAAGAAGTATACTCACTCTATGCTATAGAGAAACCAAGGATCTTCAAAATACTCCCAAGCTCTTTCTAAGCCTAAGCCTAGCTAAAATATTCGCTCCCAAAAGCTCCTTACATTAGATATGAGGTTTTATTTATAACAAGAGGGGGTGTCTCTTCAACTCTTCTATTTATAACAAGGTTCTATTTTTGACGTTTGGACTACCCTCATGACTCTTCAACTTCTTTAGAAAATGACCCATTACATTACATTGTGACTCTTCATATTCCAATATTGAGATTTGGAATTTCACTTACAACATAATTACAAATAATGTTACATTTTGCACTTGTACCCATATAATACAAAATAGGGTAGAGACAACTTTACAGCGTAACAAGACACAACACTATTATGCTTGAATTTGGGAAAACTCTAGCTCAACAACTTCTGCTTGATGCTTCTCAGTCACATATTGATGCCAAACTAAGTATTTTGCAATCACATTCTCAAACTGTGTGATGATGTCTAGATGGAAGCAAACTAGAGCCTCCATAGAATATGGATACTATGAATTGGATCCAATCTTAACCTTCTCAACTAGGAGCAACGTTATTCTGATTTGAATGGGATCACCGATGTAGTTTTGCATGTTCTGTCTGTTCAACTCCAAATCCTCCTTGGTGGCAACATGTTTCAGCTGCTCCAAATACTTTTCAATCTCATGTCTGACTTGATGTTTGTGCTTAGCTTCGATGAGTGATATGACTAATGTTACCTTGTGGGTTATCACCATGAAATACAAACTATTCTACAACCATACATATGAGACCTAAATGTTTCCAATGAACGAGGCAAGCTTCTTGTTTCATTAAATCAAAATTCAAACTCTTGCTTTCTCCAAATTTGCATGCACTTTCATCTTCTTTACCAAAGTAAGTAGTGCCCCTTTGTATCACATTGTCCATTCTTGCACGATGGTGATGGCAGTTTGCACATTCCGAAGAGTATTAACAAATTCCTTTCTTTGCTACTGGAAGTTAAGAAAGTGGAAAACTTCTTTATGTACGGTCATGAGCTCCTCATAGAGGTCTCAAATGGTCTCTCCAAGTCTTGACACTTCACCAACTATTGCTGCACTCATTTCCCCCAAGTAGACCTATGCAGAAGCTACATTTTGTGCTACTCCATGGAGTTTTTCTATCTCTTGCTGAGAAACCTATACATTGTGTACCAATTTCTTACTTTTAATAGTCAAATACTGAGTGTTTGATCTGGTCACACTCGCGAAGTCCAAGTTGGCTTCGACAATGGAATTTGAATTCCTGCTAGTGTCCACCACTATCACCCTTTCTTTAATGAATGTAGGCGATGGACGATCATCAAGAAGATGGTTTCTCCATGTTTGTAGAATTCTCTTTTGGAGTTCATCATATGGTAGATTGTACACATCCATTACCTAATCATCATCAAGAGAAACTATGTCCCCTTCCACACTCGGGGTTGGCTTTGTAGCTAAAGGTGGTGGAGACTGGATGGTGACCTGTGGTGTACTGGGAATTAGGTCAACATCTTCATCTCGTGATTCTAGTTCAACCTCCATATCTACACCTTCAATCAAGTCTTCAATTTGCTAGGAAAGCTCCTAACCCTGCATCTATTTTCTCTCCCCCTCTACTATTGGTTGGTTCTTTCCTTACTCTTCAACTTAAATTGGCATTGTTTCTCTTGATATTGTGCCTTTCTTTTCTTATTCTTATTCCTTTTTCTACTTCTCCACTTTTTCTCTCCTCCTTTGTTCTCGTTCTTCCCTTAGTTCTTTTTCTACTTTCGGCGCCCTCAATTATTCTTCCTACAAGATTTTCTTTTCTCTCTTCCTTCACTCTACTCTCTATATCCTCTTTTTCCTTTTGCTTTTCTTGCCAAAGATTATTTCATGAAATTTGGATCTACTTTCATCTTGCAGCTTTGTTCTCCCTTTGTACTATCAACAACCCTTTCTTTCCCTTATCCTCTATGGGATTACTCCTTTCTGCTGGTGTTGCTTCTGGAGTTGACCTTTAGATCTCCCTCAAGGATTTTTGCTAAAATAGCTTCATTGACTTACTGCCATGTTAGTGTTGATTCATTTTCTATAAACAATTGAGTGTGTGCATATACTGGAAAGTCTATTATTCTTTTCTCAACTGCCTCCCTAGTACTTCTTTCAAAGATTTGTTTTGAAGTAACTCTCCTTGGTGCCATGGTAACAATGAATGTTGAGGTGAAGTGCTTCACATGTTTTATACCTACGGGACAAAAGGACACTCATGGCAAGCAATCATTAGCTTCAACAAATCTTCCTTCAAAGCATGATCAAGTAGCAAGCTGCACAACTAGAGAGAAGGATTACGTGATTTGCATCAACAAGGGTGACTGGATGACTATGGGAACTATGCACTCCACAATCCCAGTAGCCAAGGATGGAGCTTGAGGCTTGGGACTCTGCAATGTGCGGCCCCGGCTTGGGAGAGACTGTGCATTGCGTAGTTTCATTGGTTAAGGTGATAGGATGAATCCTCGTACTATGCAATTAGAGACAACATGTACTGTGCACTATGGATTTCCACAGGCCAATCTTGGATCTTGAGCCTTAGGACTGCGCAGTGCCCAACTGGGCAAAGTGAAAACTAGCAAAGGATAGTGCAAATATTCCTAAGGAAAGTGTGAGAAATGAGAGGATCTGAGAGATAGTGTGATATTAAGTGCATATATGACTAAGTATGAATGAATCCTGATATATCAAGTGCATAAACTAAATAAATAGGAAGAAAATCAATTTGGTGAGGACAGTCACTGTAACGACGACCATTGGTGCAAAAAAAAATAAACCGATGTGACACTTGTGAAAGGAAAATAGTAACATGAAACAACACTTCTAAAATTCAAAAAAAGTTGAAACGCCAGCAACCATGAAGAGAAATAAGAAAAATATCACTCACACAAGAAAAATGACAAAAAGTGACAAAAAAGGCTTCAAAAGGCAATAAAAGCAAAACTCACCTAGAAAAGAGACAACAACTCCACAGAAGGTTCCTTGATCTCTTCAAGAATGTTAAAGATTCAAGATCGAATGCGTAAATGAGCTCTAGAGGTGTCTATTAACTAGATTTGATCAAATGAGTTTTTATGATATGCATGCCTAAAATCAAGGAAAATGTGACACTTGGCAAAAACTTCCAAAAATAGCGAGTGTGCCTCCTTCGTGATATTAATAATGGATCCCTACTTCCTAGGAATGAACTTTTCCCTTTAGTTTTATTTCCTTTCTGGGAAACTTTCCATGCACGTTGCAAGGCAAGATTGTGCAATTCTCGGCAACTAGGCAACTTTCTGGCTCAGTGCACTGCATAGTTTCTGAGCTCAAGGTTAACTACCCGAAACAAGAGTCTAATATATTATTTTAAATTAAAATAATAAAATTTCATAACTATTAAATAATAATATATATTTTACTTCTTT